>PVHP010055073.1:0-10255 GCA_004024765.1 Zapus hudsonius | reverse complement strand
TCTCTCTCTCTCTCTCTCTCTCTCTCTCTCTCTTCATTATTGAACTTCTCCTGGATCTGTTGCTTTAATAAATACTTTCCTCCCCAAATTGTGCCTGGTTTGGAGATTCATCCCAGTGGCGTGTGGCTGACTATGACAAATATATTACAAATTGGTCATATTCTTTATATTCTTATGTCCCCTATCCCCTGCACGTATTCCACTGAGGGCCCTACTCAGTGAGACTATCATCATTGATCACTGTGGGATCATGAATGTAGCAGTCAGTCTCTATGTGGGGGACAATGCCTCAGACTACATATTCCCACCCTGCGGCTCTTACATTCTTTCTTCCCCTCTTCCACAATGTACCCTCAGCCTTGGAAGGTATATAGGTCTCCTTTAGTCTTGAGTTCTGGGAAGCCTCTAATTTTCTGCTTTAATTTATTTTTATCAGGCATATTTTTCACAGCAATAAGAAAAGTAACTAATATAGAAAAATAGCACTGAGGCTATATTTCCACAATAAACTTGACATTGTAGTCGGTAGGATTTTGGATTGTGGGAAGACTATAGAAGAGTTTAGAGCTGCTGGCTAGAGAAACCCTAGAATACCATAAGCAGAGCTTTACAAAGAGAGTTTGAAATACCAGAATACCAAAGTAAATATGGACAGTACAGTCCTGACTCATAACATTTCAGAGAAGAAAACAGACAATAGCCTAGAGGCCACTTACTTTATATTCTTTCAAGGAATCTGGCTTCATTCATTCCATGCCCTAAGAAATTGTGTGAGGCTGAGTTCAAAAGTAATGGACTGATTTGTTTGGTGGAGAAAATTCCAAGACAGTAAAGCATTAGGCTGTGGCATAGCTACTGCTCACCATTATTATCCAGGCTTACAATGAAAGAGAAACAAGCAGAGCAGAGAAATAGGAAAAATGTACATTCAGGGAGGAAAGGAGCATGAGTCAGTCAAGATGTGTGCTCAGAAGGGGGTTATAAATGGTCAGGAAATTAGCATCATTAAAAAAAGCATTTTGTGGTATTTTCTGGGACAAAGGAAGGATGCTGTGGTGATTTGAATATGAAATATCCATAGATCCATGTGTTTGAATATTTAATCCTCAGTTGGTGGTGCTACTTGGAATTTGTGGAACCTTAGGAGGTGGAGCCTTGCTGGAAGAAATGTGTCACTGAGAATGAGCCTTGGGTGTTATAGTCTCGCTTAGAACCCCTGTGCTTTCTATTTCCATCCTGCTGGTGTGAAGATGTGGCATTGGGTGCCTGATCCTACCATGCTTTCCCATCATGATAACTTCCCTTCAAAACTCTAGGCTGAAACAAACCCTCTCTTTCCATAAGCTGCTTTAGCTTGAGTGTTTTGTCCTAGCAAGAAGAAAATAACCTCGAGGGTAAGAATCCACTCATCAAAGGCTCTAACTTGTGAAAAGGAAATTTCACTTGAAAGGAGAGACTCTAACCTGAGAATGCCAACACTGAGTTTATCTTCTCCATTAGGAAAGTGTTTTCCCAGGGTCTGTCTCAAAGGCACACAGAGCCACCAAAACTGTGGTACAAGGGTCCAGGCTGCAATTGAACTTGTTGGGTTCATCCACATGCTACTGGTTTTGCAGGCAAGAGACCTGCACCAATGTTCCAGAAAAATCATTGAGGCCAGGCAATGAGTGTGATCATCAGATTGCCTACAAGAATGTCCTGAGAGCCATGAAGCTTGCAAGATGAAGGATGTAGTGTCAATGGAGACCCCAGAATTTTGGAGATGCTAGGACCATGGGGCCATCCACCAAGGAAAGTTTCAGACATGGAGAAAGGTCACATGTTCTGCTGGTGGGATGAGGCTGCCCAATACAGTTAGAATCCAGATGATTGATTCCATCACATACCCCAGATGCTCCTGGAAGAGAATGTTTGTGTCTCATCCCTACCATTTCTGAGGGAGTCAAGGAAGGCTCCCTATTTACTAAGAAGCAGAGCTACCACCGATGTGACAGAAAGTTCTCTTATCATTTGCTTTCACATCCAACTTGGAACATGATTCACTTGCTTCTCACATAAAGTTAGTGGCTTTTGAGAGAAAAGGGCTTAAAACATTTGATTTGTTTCGTAGGAGATTTACTTCTTCCATGACAGATCTTATACATAATCATGCTACAAAATAATTATATGGAGCATCATCTTTGAAGATATTAAGATAATTTGGTTAACTAAAAGATTATTTTAATTTAAATGCCAGCCATCCCAATGAGGTGATGGCTCATTGTGGCTTTGATTTGTATTTCCTAATGATCAATGCCCTCAAGTGTCCTGTGTCTGGGGGTATATGCATGTTCCTGTGGAGGGTACATGTGCACATGTGTACACATATATATGGAGGCCAGAGGTCAAGGTGGGGTGTCTTTCTAAATTGGTCTCCATCTTTGTTTTTGAGACAGGGTGTCTCTTGAATCGAAAGCTCACCAATTTGGCTAGACTGGAGGGTCAGCAAGCCCTGGGGATTCTCTTGTCTCTGGCTCCCCAGATTTGGGTTTATAAGCATGGGTCACCAAACTTGGCATTTTTTTCATGTGAATTCTAGGACTATGAACTCAGATTCTCATGCTTACACGGCTGGCACTTTACCCACTAGAACTTTTCCCCAGCCCTAGTATCAGAATTGAAATCTACATGATGTTACAGAGACCCTGCATATCCTTGATCCAGCCTTTGGTCAGATTTTGAGAAACATCTTCTTTCCTTTTAGCTTTTCTGCAGGGTTTCAATTTTGCATGTAACCCTGATATTACCTCTAATACAATTCCACCTATTAATAATATCCATCCTCTTTTTAACCCAGCTTATTGTCACCTTCAGTTGATCAGGAGGAGGGTAAACATTTTCAAATGACAAAATATTTGTCTCATTCTAAGGCCTATTAAGACTCATGGTATCTTATCTCGGAATTCATACATATCCCAGACTCACTAACCATGAATCTAGCCCTTCACAAGACTCTACAAAACTTGGTAGTACTTTAGAAGGATCTCTTAATCCAGAACAAAATGACCATAAAGAAAGAGTAGTTCCTTAAAGAACTCTGGTAAGAAAAAGCTTCCTCCTAATTTTTTGTTTGTTTAATAAGAGGAGGTGAAGCTTAAAAAGTCAGGCCAAGAGGGGAAATATGAGAGACAAAAACATACTAACTCTACAGAGTAAGTTAGGAAATTAATTTCTTAAGGAGAAACACAATGTGCCCAGACCCATATCTATTTGCTAGGGTTAGATTGCAGAATTTGAAACAGATGGAATAAAAATATTGTTGATGTGTGCTAACATAATAGTGACATAATGCATGAGCTTTGAAAAAAATAGTTCAAATAGCAGACTGATCACTTTAATTATGTGACCTTGGGTGATTTACTTAATAATATCAACCTTAGCCTCCCTATTTTACCCTTGAAACACAGGATGGCTCGTGACAGTGACTACCAATTCTGCTCATAAATCTCTTTGTAGCATAGCCAGATGTGAAACTCAGGAAGTAAATGGTACCTGTCCCCATAGCCCCTCAGCAGGGCGCAGAATAAGGAATGTGATCTTGCCTGGAGCCTGGTCAGTGTGTGTTCTACTCACCTGCTGTTCTGGGCTTAGTTGCCTGATTTTGAGTAGATGCTAATACCCACCAGGTATGAGGGGAACCAAATTATAGTTTCAAACTCATAGTAGGCTTTCAAAAAATATATATATACACACACATATATATATATATATAAAATTGTTCTTGTAAAGAACAGAGGAGAATGTTCCAGTATTAGGTATACTGCTGCTTCCTGGATACCATTATTACCTACCTCCTAGGCAATCATAGAATGTTAAAGTATCCCGTGTTGGCCAAGTGCAGAAATAGGGAACTTCCATGGAGATACATAGGTGAAATAACAGAATGTTTTGCCAGTAGGTGGCAAATGTAAAGAAACCCTACTTCCAAAATAGCTCTGGGTCTCCAGGTCCCAACAGAAAGGGAAGCATCCCCCTCTGAGAGCTCATGGCAGAACAGCCGATGCAGGCCGAGGAGCAAGAGAATGTGTTTGTCTTCCAAGAAATACTTATAAAATAATTGGTGGGGGGGTCTTCTAGGGTTACTTTGAATGTATAAACTGTTTATTTTTGCAGGCTGATTGGGCAGGCATGGGAAGGGCTAATGCACTTGCGTTCCATGTTTATTCCTTCTAAGAGGCTGAACTCGGGGTTCACTGCTGTTCAGTCATTCCTCTTTCTGAAACAGATGTTTTTCCCAAGTACATTGCCATGACACCAAGCCAGATCTTCTCACCCTGTTTCCTGCCTTGTAAACCAAGTGGGCACAAGTAGACACCATTGGTTCTTAAGACCAAGCCTGGAAGGAATTTGGGGAGTACTCTTCGACATGTCTCCCAAAACACTCCCTTGCACTCACTCCCACTAACTGTTTAGGAGAGTCAGTGACTGTTTTCAATCATCTTTGCACTAAACTGAACTCACCCCTGAATCAAGACTTCATGAGGAATATTTTTTTTTCTTAAAAACATTCACCATAAAAATTGAATAGCTGTGTCCATTTGTAAAAAGTTCATTTGTGAAGCCTAGACATATTTTGAAATTTGCCCAATAATGTTAATAAATATTGAACAGTGAATGCCGATGAGACACCCAGCATGATACTGAAAGCTTCAATGGGATTTACTGATTAATTCTTGCAATTATCCTAGGTGACTGTTATCATCCCTTTTTATAGATGAGGTAACAGAAGGACAGAAAGGTTAGTGTCCAGTGCAAGACACTATTAAGTGAGGATGGTGTGGCTGAGGTGCAGGCAGAGCCGTTTTGTCTCTGCTGTAGGAGTCACACGTTTATTTTGACTACAGATATTTATTAGCTAGAGGAGCATCCTAGAAACTTTAGAAATACTAAAAGCCCAAGCTCTCTAGCTTTCTGCCTTGAAACAATGTCCTCTCTCCAGATCTGCCCCTTTTAGGGTGAATGGTTTCAGCTCTTTAGGCAGGAGTCAAGCTCTTATCTATATCTTTACCCCTTGGAAGTCAACACCCCATCGTTCCCATCTGCAATTAGCTGACTATTTCCTTAAGTGGAACTTTGTTGGTTCAAATCTCTGCTGCTTCTTCTCTGCTGACAGGACTACAATAGATGCTGTTCACGACCCTATCATGTTCCCATGAGGTCTTCTGCTTCAGCTTCTCTTGTGCTATTACTGTTTCTCAAATATCCCATGTACATTGCCACCCCAGAGTCTATGTACTTGTTTATCCATAGGAAACCCTTCCCCCCCCAACATCCATGTAGCCTTATTCTTACAACATGAGAGTCATGAAATAAACACTAAATATCTTTGTACCCTTACTTAGACATATCTCTCTTAAAGATGCCTCTTTTGGGCTATCCCTTGCCTATGTTCTCCCTCTCTTTAGTTTTTTTTTTTTAAGGTACAAACTTTTCCTCATCTACAACACTCTACTTGTTAAGTATTCTTGGTATTTATTTTCTACTTTATTTCTCTACACTACAAGCTCCAGGAAGGATTTTTGTCTCCTCTATTCCCTGCCATGTCCTCAAAACCAAGATAAAGGGCTGATGCATAGTAGGTAGTAATGTAAAAATCAACCAGTGGTATAGACGATATATGATCCATTTTTGATCCTATTAACAAAGAAAAGTTTCTTTTCTAATTGTAAGTTCTCATAAAGAATAAACTATACTGCCCATCAAAAAAAATCTCCAATAACATTTAAATAAATACTGAAAGGTTTTTTATGATACATTTAAATAATATGCCTTAAAATCAATCAGTCAGTGACATTATACAAAAATGTTATCAATGAACACTCTTGAGAAACATACTCTACTTCAAATGAGGAATTTTTGCATATATCAGTTATGAAATATCTCCTGTAAACCTTTGAAGAAAGTTTTTCCTAGAAAAATTCAAAAAGAAAATTGTAACTATATCAGACTCTTTCAGGAGCATGAAGTATGAAATACTTCTATCTCTTTCTTGTATCAATATGTATATGACTTTCTGATTTTATTATCTAAAGTGTTAGCTCTCACAATTTGAGTTTTCTGAGTGCTAACCACATGCATGGCCCCTTGTACTCAGAGGTGTTTCTGACATGCATTTTTTAAAGATAGGCAGCATATGAGCTTTTATTCTGCCCCTAACAACTTTACATCCCAGCATATATGACCCAGACAATCATTATGATTGGGTGGGCCAAAGTATCTTATTAGCCTAGCTAATTCAACCTCAAAGAATGTTAAAACCATACCATGTGCAGTTATTGTTACAGTTTGAATCTGCAATGTTATCCAAATGCCTGTGTGCTAAAATCTTGGTCCCCTAGCCAGTGACAATAGTAGAAAATTAGTGAAGGCGTCAACAGGCAGCGCCTAGTGAGAGGTCTTTTGGTCACCAGGGTATACCCTCTGAAGTTCAGGTACTTGTTTGTATGTTAGCACGGTTTCTCTTGCCAATGCAAGTGTATATTATAAACTGACTTCTCTCAAAATGATTGTCAGTAGAAATGATTAAGATATCCTACTTTTACAGATGGTAGTAGTCACCAGAGAGACCCAAGACCCACCAGAGACTCACAGGTGGATTCACGACCCCACAGTAAATCCTGATAACTCCACTGAGGTGGGCCTCATGGGGAATGGGGGCCAAGGAGTGGGAACATAAGAGCATAACCTGATGGGAATATGACCAGTCTGCAAGATTTCATCAATTGACAAAACAAAAAATAAAAGAAATGATTCAGACCTGTGTGTACCCATGCTCAAATAATTCTCAGAACATATAAACAAGTAAATATTTACATATGCATAAGAGTTACTGGCACTTTAGTGCCAGGAAGATGCATATCTACTCTGGATACAAAGAATTTACATTGTGAAGAATGTATTACTACTGTTTATGACTTAGAAATATTACAAAGCTTCTTGGAGGAGATAGTTGAATATTTAACATTTTATGAACATCAAAACATCTCAAGTCCTAAGTACCACCATTGTTCTGACTCCAAAATGAGAATGTATACAAAGAACTGAAAGAGACCTTTTCTGACCCCCACAGATTCCAGGGTAAATGAATAAATACAGTCTGTGCTGGAGAGTTGGTGGCAAATTAGCAAGTGGATAAAAAAGCAATCAGAATAGTGTCACTCGCTGACTAAAGTGGACACTGATTTGGTTGGGGTTTCTAGGGAGTCCAATAGTGACTAAAGACGTCCCTGAATTCTCAGCTTAATGTTATTTTTCTCAGTCTAGAAACACTGTTCTGTTCTTGTAGAGAAGTGGCATGCCTCCTCTTCTGCCTAAGAGACCCATGTGTCTTGAACATGAGTGCTCCCTTCTTTGACTGTCAGAAGTCAGGAATAGATTGAATTTGGCACTTTTCCAAACACATATGCCTTCTTGTAATCAGGAGCATGAGTCACTCCTATGTTCCATTGAGAAGTCAGATGGGAGAAAGCTGGCAGGCAGCAAGGTCAACTTCAGGCTAGCACATCGTGATGACATTTCTGGAGTGCACAGGCACCACATTAGGACATCCGCAAACCTGAACTATTAGCCCCTTTATACATTTTGTCTTAAGGGAATGGGGATGTTGACTTCAGAGATATTTGTTGTGTGGCCCAAGCTGACCTGTAATTCGTTATCTATAACTCACGATCCTCCCATCTGAGCCTCAAAAGCACAGAAATTACAAGTGCATGCCACTATACTAGGCCAATATTCTTTTAAAGAATCAAATCTGCTTAGTAAACTTTCTTTATTAAAGTGGCTAATGTGGTGATGCATCCCCCATAGCCTCATGTGTTTTGAATACTTGATCCCCAGCTGGTGGTCATTTGGAAGCTGGGGCCTTGATGGGGAGGTGTATTGCTGGGGGTGACCTTAGCTTCCACTTGTCAGTGTTAGCTTGCTTATTCTCTTGCTGCTTCTTACCAAAGATGAAGCTACTCCTCCAGACTGTAAGCCTGAAATAAATACTTTCTTATAAATACTTTCATTCTTTAAGCTGCTATGAATCACGTGCTCTGTCACAGTAATGAGAAGGTAAGTGCAAAATCCAGTAAGCCATGTCTAGTAGCAAAGAAATATATAGCTGAAAGAATTATTTGGACTTGCAAAATTCAGGGTCCACTTTCCCCAGACAATGTCCAATTTAAAAGAAAATGACTTAAAGTCGGGTGACACCACAAGAAAAAAATTGTCCTGACATGACTACATATAACTAAGAGACTCTCAAATCAAACAGGGAGAATGACTTTACCCCTGTGAGAAAATTCCAAAAGTAGTAAAACAGACTTGTCAAGCTTTATAATGAGTGAAAGTTCTGTTTAAAAAAGGTAAAAGTTAACAGACCATTCCTTCCATCTTATTCTTTAATGACTGGACGCTGGATCAGTAATGTCAGTTTTGTACAAATAAACTTTACAATGTGACCTAGTGGTAACCTTCTACAACTAGCAATGTATTCTTACTATTAATCTGGGAGTTGACCATGTGACTTGACATAATCAGTAGAAGAGCAGTATGTGTGATGCTAATGTCCATGGGTGTGTTTTGACTCCCAAAATGCCCAAAGTAACCACTGCTTTTCAGCCAAGGACACAAAGTAAGTCACACAGAGTAAATACAATCCTAGCTGGAAGCATAGTATGAAACAGGGCTGTATCTATTTATTAGAGCCATTGACAAGGAAATAAATGCTTTTTGTAGTAGTCCACTGAGCTCCTTCAGTAAATGAAACCCCAAACCTGGTCATGATTTCTAGACCTACAATTTCTCTCATCCCCTAACAATTTCCAAGCACCAGAGCTCACATAAACAGGAGGTGGGCTCTCTAAGTCATGAAGCTTCCTCATATCTCTTTCAATATGGCCATGTGGATATTGGGTAGGAGAAGTCCTCCTAGATACCAAACTTGGGGTAACACCATAAGTCAACTGTAGAATTCACTGCCATGAAAAGCCAAGAAACTCTTGCTATATGTGTCTAGATTAAGAAAAACAGGATCAAAAGATTTGATTCCCATTTTTATCTTACTTGTAAATGAGAATAGTTGAACACCTAAAGAACCACATGAATTAATAGATATCTGTGGACAATGAATTGTTATAAAGGGAAAAATATTGAAAGTAATCTGAAGACATATTTGAAGTGAGAATTTCTTGTGTGAAGTAGGTATTGGAAAAGCAGTTCAGGAAAGGGGAATGATATATAGGAAGCCCTATGTATGCAGATCTGAGGTAGGCAGCAAGCAGTATAGCTACTATAAAACACCTGGACTGACATTTCAGCAGACTCCTAAAATATAAATTGTTCAAATCTTGTCTACCAAGCTAATTATTTAGTAAGTAAAAACTATTTTTTTTCAAAAAAAGTCCCCACTACATGATAATCACAATATCTAAGACACAAACAATTACTAAGCTCATATGGAATAAGAAAAATTAGATTCATTTTAAGAGAATTATTGGAAATCAATTCTGCATGATACAGATGCTTAAATAAAGGGATAGAAACTTAAAGCAGCTGTCCATGAATGCTTTGTGAGATAAATATTGTAATGAATTGAAATATAGAAATATATGAAAAAGAACTAAATGGCAATTTTGGAATTCAGAAGCATAATATCCAAAATGAAAAAGCAATTGGTGGTAAGAAACAAATAAATGAAGGTGATGGAGGTTGATCAGAATAAACCATTAGGTATTGGGGTGCAGTTTAGTAGTAAAGGCTTGCATGCACACAGCTGGGGTTCAATGTCCAACTCTGAAAACATTCAATAGTGATTATCCAGTCTAAAGAACAGAAATATAAAAAATAGAGGAATGTTAGAGTTACTTTCTAGTTGCGGGGACAAACACCCCACCCAAAGCAGCTTATGGGAGGAAAGGGTTAATTTCAGGCTGACAGGTTCCAAGGAACACACCATTAATGGCAGAGAAGCTGGATTACTTTAGCATCCATAAAAGAGAGAAACAAAATCAATATCCAGCAAACATGAATATCCAGATCTTAAACTGGTTTTCTATGTACCTTAGGGCTGGACTCAAAGATCTGCCCCCAGTGACATCTCGTCTAGTAGGCTATTGGAGATTTGAGTTGTAAGCTTGATCAAAAATCCCTGAGGCTATGGGGGATATACATTTATATTCAAACCATCATAAAGCAGAAAACTTCAGAAACCTGTAGTTATTAATAATATTAA
>PVHP010055072.1:0-10208 GCA_004024765.1 Zapus hudsonius | reverse complement strand
ATGTCACTTTCTCTATTTTTTCCTTGCTGCAAATCTCATGTTCACCCTTCAATATCCATGTCACTTACCATCCTTCTGGAATTCTGATAGTTGTATGTTAAATATCCATCTGTCTACTTTGAGAGTTCATAGATTTCTGTTCCTTTTTCTATTTTCATCACTGTGCTATATCATCATAATGGTGTACATACAGCAGATAGAGTATCCAAGACATTGAAGTTTTTTTTGTCTTTAAAAATCCTTGGCGCAAGTTTTGTTTTCAATATATTTTGTCAATCATTTGAATTATATGTGTATCATTTTAAAAATTACCTTTTTATCAGCAAATTACAGTAAATGATGAAATTAAAGCTAAAAGAAAAATGTATATCTCTTCAGAAGGAATAAACATTTTGATGCAAATTAAATCAGACTATAAACATTACTAAATCCAATTATCACATGTTGTTCAAAACTGCCTAGGAGAACTGTGTATGTTCTTTACACAGGTGATGCTCTGTGACAATGCATGAATTTATTATTTTCAAATTTTAATTTTAGGCTAGAAGTTATGGAATAAAATATCTAGAAAAAAATGCAAATTGCCATAGGATGCCATAAATGTATATTGTAGTCCATGAACTGTACCAAAAATTTTAGTGGATTTCCAGTTTAACATTCCCTTGATTTGCCTGGCTTCTGCGAGTGTACATATTTGTGGCTGAGCACTGAAACCTGAAGAGATCTGACTGGGGTGTGAGATTAAGCAGCAAGCATTTAAACATGTGGACGTGACTAATTCCTGGCATTATTAATAAGAACATCATTTTACATTGTGAAATATTTTGGACTAATTACATTTGATAATAGTGCACTGAAATTATTATGCTGTAATTAGAACAATATTTGATGGTTTTCAATGTGTAAATCTCTGTGTGTTATTAACTATTGTTCTGTGCATTTTATAAATACCACAGGATGCAGCCTTACCTTGTACAATGCATGAATTTCTAATGGGATAAATAATATATTTTCAAGGCAGTTGGCTCTTCAACTTTAGAATCATGCTACCTTTAAATATAAATAAGTCAGTTAGTTTCCTATTTATATCCGTTTTTCTTTCTCTTGTCTTATTGCTTTAACAAAGATGTGTATTCTATGTTGAATGACAGAAAGAATACCTCTTTTTACTCCACATAATAGATGAAATGCTATTAATTTTTCCCTTTTTAGTATTATGCCAAATACAGATTTGTCATATATACCTTTATTATTTCCACATATGCTCTACTTCTAATTTAGCTAGAAGAAATGCTGAACTTTGCCAAATGTCTTTTTAGTGTCTTTTGATATGAGTATGTAATTTCTATCTTTAAGTCTATCTCATATGGTATCAGATTTACTGTTTTATGTATGTATGAACCAATCTTGCCTTCCTAGGGAAAGCCAACCTGCTTTGGATGCTTACTCTTCTTAAGGTCCTCTTTAAATCAGTTTCAATTATTTTTGCTGAGAACTGTTACATATTTTAATGTAAAAATTTTGTCTATAAGACTTTTTAAAAAAACTTCATTTTTCCCTTTTTTCTGTTTTTTTTTTTTTTTTGTATCATGGTAATACTCCATAAAATGAGTTGTGTAATATTATTTCCACTTCCTATTTTGTAAACTATTTTGAGAATATGTGTTAGCTCTTGGTAAGTTTGGTAGTATAGTGCAGTGGACCTGTCCAATCCTAGGCTTTACTTTTAATTACTGTTTCAATTCCATTGATTCTTGTCACTCTGCTTAAATTCATTACTTTTGCTTGATTTAATTCTAGTAAGTCATATATGTTTAGGAATTGATCAATTTTTATAGGTTATGCACAATTTTGGAATATAAATTTTAAATCTATTCCTTAAGGATCAAAGTTCTTTGAATAATTTTGGAGTTTGTTATAACATCTACTTTTCCATTTTTGATTTTATTAAATTTATAAGTATAAATTCTTACTTACTTAGGTTATAGTCTTGTATCCCTTCATCACTGGTCTTTGTTACACCTTGTGATCCTTCTCAGTAGGATCCCTGATCCTTGCTGTCCAATCTGGGGTAATTAGGGCCACTGATAGTTTGGGGGTGGGAGGGGAAGAGGGGGCTCTATCCAGGGTATTTCTACCCACCCCATGACTCTTATAATCCTCCCACCCCCTCTTCCACTACAGTCTCTGAGTCTTGGGAGTGTTAGCAAATATTTTCTATAAATTAATATCCTTCTTATGAATAAGTATATGCATTCTTTGAGCAAATCTTGTGAGGGTGTCCCCATTTCCCTCCTTGCTGTCCCCCACCCACTGGGGTCCCTCCTCTGTGCATATACTGGATCTGTCCTTAGGATACGGGGCTATGAACTGGGAGGAAATGTCTCTGGATATTCTCACCACTATGACTCTTACAATCTTTCCTCCCCTCTTCCGCTCAGTTCCCTGGATCATAGTGGGTGAGTTTTAAGTCTGCTTTATTGTTGAGATCTTAAGTGTCTCTGGATCTTTGCCCTGTGTTGTGTTGGGTATCATTGCTGTCTGTCTCCATTGACCTTTCATGGGCTTTCAGACTTGCTGTGGTGATTGGTCTTGTAACCTCTCTGTAGCCCTCTGGAAGTGGGAATTGCCCCTTGGAGCCCTTATCTTGGTCCCCATAAGATTTTGCCATGGATTCCAGTTCCAGTTAGGGATTCCTTGTCATGGTATCTTAGCCAATCAGTAAGCCATTGATTACTGTTGCATTCAGCTTTCTAGTTGCTGCGCAGAAAGAACCCAAACAAAAGTGGCCTTTGTGGAGGAATGGATTCATTTGGCTTACGGACTCCAGGGAAGACTCCATCCTGGCAGGGCAAACGATGGCATGAGCAGAGGCTGGACATCACCTCTGCCACAGCACTGCAAACAGCGGCAGGAAGGTGTGCCAAACTCTGGCAAGGGGAAGCTGGCTTATAACCCCCATAAGCCCTCCCCAACAACACAGCTCTAGTGAGGTTCTAATTCCCGAATTGCCATCAGCTGAGGATTGATCTATCAGAACACATTCATTTGTTTTTGGGGGACACCTGGATCAAACCGTGACAATTACCCTCCTCTGTTTAGTGCCACTATTGCACAAATGAACATTTGTTGACTTGCTGCTCTCTTCTATACAGCTGTGTTTTCAGCATTCTTGTGACAACTGTCTATATTGTATATCAGTGGTTTCTGCTTTCTCCAAATATCAATGACCAATTTCCCCTGGCAGCTCAGCAAATTGTTTTTAGTGTTGAGTTTACTGCAACCTCTGAATTTCTGTTACAATGTGCTTTGGTTAATCTCCATGTTTGTTGCTATTTCTCTGGAGTGGTTGTCAGGCTAGCATTGGGAGCAAAAATCCTGTTGCTCCTTCCTCTGGGATTTCTCCTGGACACCCACAAGTGTGTTAGAGGTGGCATGTCTTATGGTGAGCAGTCAGCTGTCTTTTCTTAGTGAATTTGGTGGAACTTTGGCCTCCTTAGTATTCTCTGTCATCAGTTAAATAAAACAGATTCTCCAACCTAGGGTGAGAGCAGCTTTAATAAAGGGGGGTTTAGTGGGGCGTGGTGGCGCACGCCTTTAAACCCAGCACTCAGGAGGCAGAGGTAGGAGGATCTCCATGAGTTCAAGGCCACCCTGAGACTACACAGTGAATTCCTGGTCAGCCTGGAATATAGCGAGACCCTATCTTGAAAAACCAAAAAATAAAAATAAATAAATAAATAAAGGGAGGTTTTCTTGTAATTTGAGAGACAATTTGATGAGGATACTTACTCCACTTGTCCAAAATAATGTGAACGTCTCTCTGGGGGATGAGAATTTCCTTCATATGGGGGTACTTGCTTTATTCAAAGCACCCTTGGAGGGGACTCAACTCCAATCAGAAGGCAGTGAATTATCCACATGGGCTGTGTGCCACTATTGCACAACTGTGTGTTTCTTGATGGTTTGATGGGTTGCTGCTTTTTGGTGCTGTTGCTCTTGAAACTTAAGTTTTACTGTCTTTTGCCTAACTTGGCTATGGAGTTATCAAACTTTTATATCTATTCAAAGAACCAACTCTTAATTTAATTGATTTGATGTGTTTTTCTTTTACTCATTTTTTATTTTTAAAATTATCTTTAATATTTTTTCCAACTGATGTATACTTTTACTGGTTTTCTTCTTTTAGAAAATTGAAGTAAATGACTCTGTTATTTTCTAGACATATGTCTTACTTTATAAGGAAAGAACATTTAGCTATAAACCTTCCTCTTAGAACTTCCATGCTATATACCAGATATTCTCGTAACTGTGCTAACATTTGATTCTAATTGTTTAAATCTCTTCCTTGATGTGTTCAATGAACAATCACTGTTCATTCAAAAATCTATTATAAAGATGGTGGGAATGGTGCAATGGGGAAAAGTAATTGATTGTTACGCAATCATGATGATCCCTAGTCCAAACACACACACACACACACACACACACACACACACACACACACACACACACACACAAAGTAAATCTGTACATTGTAATAAATGTCTATAATCACAGCTCTGATACTACAAGATGGAATATGGAGAGAGGACCATCCCTGAAGCTAGATGGCCAGACAGCTTGGGGTTTACACAGTAAATAAAGTGGCCCTGTTTTAAACAATGTGGAAAACAGGAATCAGTTATTACATTTGAACTCACACAGACACATGCACATTCTTTATACACATGCATACTCATGCATCATTTTGTTCTGAACATTCCATACATAAATATTCCCAATATTTATTTCTTCCTAATTGTTTTGTTTATTACAAGATAGAACCTTCTTAATGCTTATTACTTTTACTTGCTTTTTAGTGTACTTTATAAAATAGAATTGCTCTCGATTTTCAATGCATTGGCAGGTTAATTTGTATCCTTTGGTTCTCAGCATTTTTGTTGTCTTTGTCAAAAATCTCAGTTTTATGTCTTTGCTAATGAAATGTGTTTCTTAGAAACATTACATTTTAGGAGGATATTTTAAAGTCCAGTCATTATGCATCATTTAAATAATGAATTGAGACCATTTGCATTTGAGAGTATGTTATGATTTTGTTGGTTGCTACAGCTAGCTAGCTCTTTTTTTGCTGCTTTATTAGTATTAATGTTTTTTTTTTTTTGGATAGGGTAGATTTCTTCCCAGATCAACTTTGTTCATCTATTTCTCCCATGCAATTTATTATTTGCTGTGCACTTGTGGATGGAATCGTTTTTCTTCTTCTTTCTCTTCCATAGTGCTGGCTTGGTTGACTTGAATTTGCCTCAATTTGTGCTTGCCTTAAATGACCCTATTTATCCATCAATTTTAAGAGGCAATCTGCTGAGTATAAGAATCTTAGTTGGCAGTTATTAGTTTCCCAGGCTTGAAATATATCATTTCATGCTTTTCTTGCATTTAGAGTTACTGATGAGATATCTGATGTTATTTGATTTGTTTGCCTATGTATGTAGCTGACATTTTCTGTTTTTTAATGTTTTATATTTTAATAGAAACTTTAATATATGAGCATACTATAAAATTCTGCATATTCACATCAGGTTATTCTCTTTCTACAGTAATCATTGTGGGATCATGAATGCACCAGTTGGTTCATATGGGAAGGATAATGCCTCTCAGTATGTCTTTCCCACAGTGTGGCTCTTACATTCTTTCTGAACCTGGTTCCACAATGTTTCCTGAGCCTTTGGGGGCACGTTATAAATCTCCCTGAGTGTTGAATCATCTGCTTTAATGTGTTTCGAATCTCCTTGGTGTCTACTGCTGTCATTTTGGAGACAGGTCTCTGGCCAGGAGCATTCACGCCTGAGCTGCCACTACATCTGTGCTGTCTTCTGGGCCATGGCAGGTGGGATAATGACTCGTCCATTATCCTAACTTTCTAAAAATAATTTTATTGATTTAAGAGAGAGAGAGAGATAGAATGGATGGATGCATCAGGGCCACCTGTCACTGCACTGAATTCCAGACACGTGTGCCACTTTGTGCATCTCTCTTTTCATGGGTACTGGAGAATTGAACCTGGGCCTTTCAGCTTTATAAGTAAGTGTTTTTATCCACTGGGCCATCCCTATAGCCCCCATTATCCTCTCTTGCCTCCATTCCACTGAGAAACCCTTCTCTTTCTTAGAGAAATGGAAGTGCTAAGGAGCACTTTAAATCTTTTGTGGCCTCATACCTTTACACAAGCTTTGGCCAAGTGACTCACCCCTCTGTCATTTTATATCAGTTTTGATGTTTTCTTCCTGGCATTTTTTTCAGACATATTCAGTTATTCAATGACTCATTATTGAAAAATATTTGATTTGTTGATTATCCTCATATATTGAGTTTGTTACATTAATATATATTGAACTCATAACTATTCTGGGTTAAAATCTTCATGCTCACTTTTTTAGATTATGACATTTTCATCATACTCTCAAAACAATGTTTTAAATGATTAAATGTACCAGTACTTATATATGTCAATTTTATTATTTCTAATAATCTTTATTAATATATAAGTGTATTTGTTTCTAAGAAATATTTTGTTCACATTTTATTTGATTTTGAATTAACAGGAATTCCTTAAAATTACCATTTGAAACTTATTTTTTTCAGGTATTAGTTCCAGTCTGACATCTGGGAACATTTTAATTTGGAACCAAACTAAAATAAATTTTAATTTGAAATCTTTTAACAGCATAGAGAGTTGAATTTATAGATGGAATTTAGGTGTGGGTAGGCATCAGATTAGGAATTCTTCAGGTAGGTTTATTTTCCTTTATCTGTTTGGCATTTAGCAAAACTAGAAAAAGTTCTATGTTCTCTTAGCCTTTTGATATAGTTTTCTTTTCCTTTGCGCAGTGATGGTTGTTCAGATCCTATGTTGTAGTGATAGGAATGTTTTCCAATATAGCCATTTAATATTACAATACCGAAGCTCTGTTTTATAGTCCAAGGCAGACACCTGTTAAAATAGGGTTTTATCAGACCAGGTTAATCCAGGGAAAATGCCAGCCACAGCTCACAACTCATGAGTAATACTTCCTCAACACATGAGAAATCGATTTTTCTTCCATTTTGGCCACAGGATATGTCATGGAGGAATACTAAAATGTTCTACAGAAAGAATTGTTCTGAAATTCCACTGAGAATTTCTTATAAATTTAACCCAGTTTGCTTTCTGAAATTTTATTTCATGTAGTTATTATATGTCTTGTTCAGTCCTTTGTTCATTCATAGATTCCTTTGGTTCATTGAGTCAGTGACTTACAAGTTTTTTGTGTTAGTGTCTTACAGGACACCATTTGAGACAGACTGGTGTCAAGCTAGAAATCCTCCTACCTCAGCCTCCTAAGTGCAGGAGTGAGCGCCGCACACCTCATTTCATCATCTTTCTATATGATCATTCTGACCAAGAGGAAGAAACTCACTTTCAACAGATAATTCTGATTTTAGGTTATGTGACAAAACACTGTTCCAAGGTCCTAAGACTGTCTCAACAGCTTTCTCTCATCATACCCCCTGGCAGCCCCAGGTCCCTGCAAGTTCCAGTCATGCACCAGCTTAGCCCCATCTGTTCCCAAGTCCTTCATCCTCTGTGCCTGTGCTTCCTTAATGCTCTTGTTCCTAAGTGACCTTTTCTAGAATGTCACATTATAACTAAAATCCTTTGCTTTCTTTTCTACTTATGTGAACAAAATACTAAATCACCACAAGCTATCTCCCAATTACCTATATTTAAATTTCTTTGTTTCCAGCAAAATATTGCATTAAATAAAGTGAATAGATTAAAAAAATACTTTAACATAATATAGATCAGGATCTGAGTGGTTACCGTGACCATAATTATATGCTAGGTATATTTATTTTATTTGGATGACATAGATAGAAACTTGTGTTGAGAATATTTATTAATATCTGTCACTTCAATATAAATTAGTAAATAAGAGCAGAAACAGATTTTTTATTAAAGAAAAGAAGTAGAATTAAATACACATAAGACACATGAGAATCGACTGTTCATAGTTCAATATTCATTCAGACAGTTTAGGCAGCCGCTATTCCAACTGATTCATTCTTTAATTTGCACTAATTGGTTTTGCAAATGAAACTATTCTGCTTTAAGACATGGGGGAGAGCTTGTCTTGTTACTAAGAGACTTCAAGACATACTGATTTCACACTGTGAAACTACCTCTGAGCCTTTCCTCTGGCCACTTTATGTCATTTGATAAAATATTTCATCATGAAAACTTTACTGAAAACGCTTTGTAATAGCTATTCTACATAAGTCATTACCAGTTTACATTTACAGGTACTGTGAATAAAAATGTAAATGGATAACAGCTAAGATAATTGGATTTTATTTTTCTGTTTGATGCAGATTTCACTAGTCACACCCAAATCCTAAACTCATAGGTGTTAGCTATTATTAGAAAATCAACTTTAATGAGTGAAATGTGATTTCAGTGTAACGTTGGATTATGTTAAACTTAAAAGTCATGTGGATATTGTATCTTTAACTTAGTCAAAATTTGCATTATTTTTATTTGTCTTTTAGAAGATAGGAGTTCATCTTTTTCTAGTCTGTCCTCTGTTCTTTATATGGAATTCAAAAGAGTTAGAAATAGATACATTTGAAAAATCACAGGTTAATACCAAGAAAATCAAGATTAGTTTTTTCTTTTGCCCCATTTCCTCAGAGAGACACCCTACCTAGTAAAATCTACTAAATTACTTATTGCTTTACTAGTTTAGTAAATTAGTACTACCTAAAACATTAAATACTCCAGTACCCATTTATTGAAATTGTCAATTCTGTATTAGTCAGAGTTTGGTGGCAGAAAATCAGCCAAATAAACAGTAGCAAAAACTTATTTTTACAGAATTTACATGTATTTAGATTTCTTACATCCAGCATGCTATCTTTCTAATGAAGTTCACTGCACTGTTAATCTTGGTTTTTGCCTGCTGTTTTACATAAATGTCTGAAGCAGTATTTTCCAGTTGGAAGAATTCTAAATAATTTAATGTTCAGGGATCTGTCGAAATAATTACAGATTTTTATATAAATGTGAGTGTTTTAAGTTTTCTTTTCAATTGCCTGTTGATCATGTGCCTACCGATGTTAAGCACTGCTGGAATCATTTGTTAAGTCATGATAATGTTTGCAGCTATACAAAAAAATCAGTTTATGGTCTGAATAGCTTGTACTTTAAGTTGTAATGACAATACAAAGACCATTAATGAGAGCTAATCAAGCATTAGAGTTTAGAAAATATTTCATTTTCCTTTACCCTCAAATAAAAAATGATATTGTATATGGTCAGTATTAAAATATTCTAAGTCATTGATTTTCCTATATATTTTCCCAAGTATTCAGTGCATAATTAATAGCTCTTTCTTGAGCAACATATCATTTTAAAAAATATTTTATTCATTTTCAAGGAGAGAGAGAGAGAGAGAGAGAGAGAGAGAGAGAGAGAGAGAGAGAGAGAGAGCGCGCACCAGGGCCACCACCCTGTGGGTCTGGCTTATGTGGGTACTGAGGAATTGAACCAGGGGCCTTAGGCACTGGAGGCAAGTACCTTAACCTCTGAGCCATCTCTCCATCCCTTGAGCAACATATCTTAAATACTTTATGGAACTGTGTTATTCTTTGTAATTCATTTAATCCAAAAATGGTACATATATTCTGCTCCTCCAATATCCAGAACAAAATTTAATCTATTATGTGTTTCAACTCACAACTCACATATAATCAGTTTAAAAAGTACTGAATATCTTTAAAGACTATATGGTTCCAGAAAACAATAGTTTTCTTCCAGTTCTTCAGAATATAAAATCCCCAAATCAGGGAACAAAGAAACACTGAGATAAGCCCTACCCCCCTGTTGCAGTCAGCTTTCTAGTTGCTGCGCAGAAAGAACCCAAACAAAAGTGGCTTGTAGAGGAATGGGTTTATTTGGCTTACGGACTCAAGGGGAGACTCAATTCTGGCAGGGAAAACGATGGCATGAGCAGAGGGTGGACATCACCTCTGCCACAGCACTGCAAACAGCGGCAGGAAGGTGTGCCAAACACTGGCAAGGGGAAGCTGGCTTATAACCCCATAAGCTTGCCCCCAACAACACAGCTTCATCGAGGTTGGAAAACCCAAACTGCCATCAGCTGAGGATC
>PVHP010055071.1:0-10241 GCA_004024765.1 Zapus hudsonius | reverse complement strand
TGAGCCATCTCTCCAGCCCTGGGCTGAAGTTTTAATGTGATTTAATTTGAACAAATTTAAATTGATTTTGAAATAATTATCTATAGCAAAGTGGCTACTGTGTTGTACAGCACAGCTTACATGTGTTCTATCTGCCAGGGTTGCTTCCTTTCTGGCTTATACATTTGTGCCCCCCCCAAATGAATGAATAGTGAATGTGCTATGCTATGCTTGCATATAGATCACTAATGCTGAAAGTAACATGTACTTCATTTTGTTCATTTGTTTGTTTGCTTTTTGTTGCTTTGTTTTTGCTGGTTTTGAGGTTCTCAAGGTGGAACTCAAGTCTCTGTGCATTCTAGGTAAGTGCTTTTTTTTCCCCCCAGCACCATTATCATCATACAACATCCTTTGGCAACTTTCGTGTTCTTAGCTTTTGGTGATATGGGATGGTAAACAAGGGGCGTTCGCTTTGGATAGATAGAACACAGCTGCTTCTTTCCAAACCACATTCCAGCCTTTACTGATCCAACTTGCAAGTCGAAAAGCTGAATTCACATCTGCTATTACGAAACCAATTTAATCCCAGCAGGAAAACGTGGATATGTTAGACCAGGGAATCTTTTTATGGGTAAGCTCTTTCGAAACAGAAAAAAAGGAAAGCCCAAGGGGTGGAAATTTCCTTTGCCCATATATTACACAGACCGTCCTTTCAGAAATAGGCTTCAAGCAGTGCAGCAGCCTGGACTGACAAGAGCGCAGTGTGTGAAGCTATGAAAGGGATGGAGTGTGGGCCTCAGTGGGGAACATTTCAGCAGGCCTCCCTTGGTTCCCGGTACACCAAGATCTATATAAGCAGCAACTGCTGTGCACCACACCCCAACGTTTACAATTTTCCATTCATAAGAGTGAATTGAACACTAAGTATTTGTCCACTTTTCTTTTTCCTTTCTGTCCTACTCCACTCTGTTTTAGTCAGAAATCTCTTTTTACACCCAATATGAATGGTTGCCCTAAATCTCCGACATTCTGCTTGTTGGTAAAAGTGAGAAATTTAAGAGGAAGGAATCTTTATCTTGAACTTGAGCTAAGCTCTCTTTGGCAATTATTAAAAATGCATTTCCTGGTGAATATGAAGATGAAATGGTGTGAGGTTCAAGCTGTTTTGATAAGTAAAATCTAAGACTCAAAAAAGCAGTTAGCAGGAGGGGAGATGGCTCAAAGTTAAAAGTGCTTGCTTGCAAAGCCTATCACTTGGGTTCAGTTACCAGTGCCAATGTAAACCCAGATGCTCACTCAGTATGGTAGATGCATCTGGAGTTGGTTTGTAACAGCAAGAGCCCCCGCACTCCCATGTGAACTCTGTCTCACTTTCCTTCATGCAAATTTTTTTTAACTTTTTATTGGCAGCTTTCATAATTATAGACAATAAGCCATGATAATTCCCTCCCTATCCCCCTTTTCCCCTCTCAAATTCACCCTCCATCATATCCCCTTCCCCTCTCAATTAGTCTCTATTTTATTTTGATAACACCATCTTTTCCTCTTATTATGAAGGCCTTGTGTAGGGAGTGTCGGGCACTGTGAAGTCATGAATATCAAGGCCATTTTGTGTCTGGAAGATTGCATTGTAAACAGTCTTACCTTTAAAATAAAACAGTAAGGATGGATGAGGTCAATCCTGACCCCACCTTTTTCAGGTAAAAAGAAAGTTGTAGAAAAGGAAGAGACCAAAGTCACATACATACCAGTCTCTCTTAGAAAAACAAGCTTTCTTGGCTGGGGAGAGAACTCAGTTGATACAGTGCTTGCCTTGCAAGCATGAGGACCTGAGTTCCAGCCCCAGAATCCACATTTTAAAAAGGGCCAGGTGTGGTGGTGTAGACTTGTAATCTCAGTGTTAGGGAAGGGGATACGAGTAGGTTCCTGAGACTTACCAGCCTAGCCTAGCAGGAAAACTCCAGGCTAATTAGAGACCTTGTCTCATAAAAATGTGGATGATATTCCTGAGAATGACACCCAAGTTTGTCCTCTGTCTTCCAAATCCATGCACACATATGTGTATAATTGCCTGCGCGCACATACACACACAAAGTACACACGTGAACGTACACACATGAACATGCATACATGTGCATATATGCATGAAAAAGAGAAGGAAAATAAGAAAGGCAAGTTTTTCTATGCCAATATTCCTCCCACAGACATGACAAAGATGGAGGAAAATGAATGTCCTTCCTTCTGGATTGAAGGCCCAGACCTCCTCTAAACTTGGACCTGCACTGAGAGGTCCTTTTGAAAATCCTTCTTCAGCCAGGCATAGTGGCACACATACATAATTCTACCATATGGGAGACTAAGGCAGGAAAATCCCAAGTTTGAGGCCATCCTGGGATACATAGGAACATATTGTTCATTCTCTCTCTCTCTCTCTCTCTCTCTCTCTCTCCCACACACACACACACACACACACACACACACACACTCATAAAGCGTTCCCATCAGTTTGAAATGTTTACTTCCTTAACTGCTAATTGAACTTGTTAAAAAGTAATAAAGTTTATATTTTAAATCTTTACCTAAAACATGTTTACTGAAGACAAAGAAATTCAGGATGCCAAATAACTTAGCATATTGTTGGTTTAAAATTATTCTTGGGCTGGGGTATTGCTCAGTGGTAGAGGTTAAATTATGCTTAGCATGCACCAGGGTGTGGGTTCCACCCCCAACACCAAAATAAATTATTCCTTCTTCAAAAACTCTTCACTAACACAAGCACACACACACACACATAATTCTTTTATACTGCATAAACATTAGATACATGTTGGGCAAAGCGCGGACCCCTGGCCCCCTGCGAGGATAGCCCGAGTCTAGCCTGCCAGCAGGAGACGGGCTCCATCGGGGAGAGGTGAAAGCAACAGCCAGAGCAGACACACGTGGCTGGGAGACATGTCACGGGAAATCTCAAATCACTCCAGCCCCCAAAACCCTTTTATAACATGAGGCTTCATTGTTCAGCCTATTTCTCTCAAACAATAAGATTCAAACCTTTTGGCGGGAGCCAATCCACAGAGTACAGCAGAGCAAAGTATCAACAAACAGGATCAAGGCTTATCCTGGGATTAAAGGCGTGTTGGGATTAAAGGCATGTGCCACCACACCCGTGCTAGGATTAAAGGTGTGTGTTGCCATGCCCGAGCTGGGATTAAAGGTGTGTGCCACCACGCCTGGCTTTATTCCATATTCTAAAACTTAGCATAAGGCTGGGGCCCAACAGATACACACTTACAGTGTCTATTTCATTTTTTTGGTGGTAGTTTTTTTTATTCATGGTTTTACTCTAGCCCAGGATGATCTGGACCTCACTCTGTCACTCAGATTGGTCCTGAACTCACAGTGGTCCTCCTATCTCAGCCTCTTGAGTCCTGGGATTAAAGGAGTACCTCCACCACTCTAAGTGACATTAATTTCTTTCTCAATTGTGGTGATGACGCTGGAAGGCACAGATGTTCACAGCTCAGTTAAATGATGCAAACAAAAAGTTTCTGCACCTCTAGTACAACAGGACTCCATGCATGTTTCACAGCAGCAGCACATTCTTGATTCTCATACCAGGCCTCTCTTCCTTTCCCTTTTTTCCACTCTGCTGAAAACCTGGATCACGCCCACCTGTTTTTCATGTCTTTTTTGTTTGGTTGATTGGCTTTGTGGGTTATTTTTTTTTTTAAAAAGTATGTCCTGTAGCACAGCCTGGCTTTCAACTCACTATGTAGCTAAGGATGATCTTGAATCTTTTTGTCTCCACTTCCCAAGTGTTGGGATAATAGGAGTGTACCACTATAACTGGATCTTTCTTATTTTTTTTTTTTGAGACAGTCTCACAGTGTAATACAGGCTAGCCTTGAATTCATAATCCTCCTGCCTCAGCCTCCCAAGTGTTAGAATTATAGGTGTGAGTCAACACCCTGGCTCTTCTTCATTTTTAAATGGCATATGAGCTAAGATCAGAGAGAAAATGTACTTTATTGGTTGGAAAACGTGGAGAAATATCAGGCATGTCTCCTGTAGTAGTTACCTTCTCATTGATGTAACAAAACACCTGACAAGAAGGAAAGGATTTATTTCTGGCTTACAGTTTTGAGGGGAAGTTTTATCATGGTGCAGAAAGCATAGCAGGAGCAGATAGCCAGGTATCACATCTCATCACATTAGCAGGGAGGAAGTAGAGAATGAACCACCTAGCACTGGCAAGTGGGGCTCAACTATAAAATCCCAAAGCCTGCCCCTAGGGACACACTTCCTTTAGAGAGGCTCTACCTCCCAAAGGCTCCACCACTTACACATTAAGCACGAGGCTTAATCACAAATACATGAGGCTATGGGGGGACACTTTACATTCAAATCATCACATTTGCTGCCTCTAAAAATTTACAATAGTCATATAAATGAAATGATGATGTCTTTTGAAAGGTATGAGGCAATGAAGATATGATTTTTTAAAACCAGTACTAGAGTACCACAATTCAGAATCAGCAAGGACAACTGAGGCACTATGCTACTGAAATGATCCCATTCACAGACAAAATTGCTTCCTTCCAAACCAAAAACATGCTGGTATAGAGCTGGTATACTTTTCACTTGAGAATCCTGGGTTCCATTCTTATCACAGCAAAAAAAGAATTATAGAGTGCTTTCTCAATTAGCCCATATATCTTCAAAAGTGAGGCTGGATTCTTAGAAAAGCCTAGGGTCCCAAGATCTAAAGGTCTTCTCCCTAAGCAGAACTGCTTTGGATCATTTGCTTGGCTTAATGGTAATTCTTTTCATAGAGTTTTATGTTTGCTTCAAATGGTCTATTTCTCTTTAGCAGAAGAAAAGGTGAGAAAGACAGGTGAGATTCAGCACAAGGAGAGCTTTCAATATAGATTGAGGAAACTGTGGAAAAATACAAAAGAAACCTAAGGCTCCCTTTAACACAGAGACATTTGCTCAACCATGTTTATAGCTGCTCAATTCACAATAGATAAGAATTGGAATCAACCCAGATGCCCATTGCTGGACAAATGGATATCAAAGTTGTGGTGCATATACACTATGGAATTTTACTAAGCAACAAGGAAAAAGGACATAATGAAATTTGCAGGAAAATGGATGGACTTGGAACAGATTGTACTGAGCAAACTCACACAACAAACACAGGAAGACAAATGCTGCAAGATCTCCCTCACCCGCAGTCCCTAGCCAGGAAGAGCCTGAGTTACAAGCATACCTGACATGGTACTAGTGGTGCACATAATAGGGATGGAAGGTCTGAGGGCAGGGAATGGGAGGGCGGGGGAAGATGTACACAATACTAAATTGAAAATGAATTGGTACCATAGGATCCTAACTCCTTGACAGCAGGATAAAAGATAAAACCCTCCAGCTGGTCGTGGTGGCGCACGCCTTTAATCCCAGCACTCGGGAGGCAGAGGTAGGAGGATCACCATGAGTTCGAGGCCACCCTGAGACTACATAGTGAATTCCAGGTCAGCCTGGACTAGAGCAAAACCCTACCTCGAAAAACCAAAAATAAATAAATAAATAAATAAAAATAAAAATAAAAAAGATAAAACCCTCCAAAGGAATATGGGGGTATAGTATATGTATGCAAGTTTTCAATAAAAAGTTAAAGAACAATCAACACAGGATAGGCCAATGAGACAGAAACCAAGGATTTTCGACACAAGAACCCTTAAGCTCGCAACATTAAAGCAGCCTTATTACTCACCCACCACGACTCAGGGAACTGAGCGGAAGAGGGGGCGGAAAGATTGTGAGAGCCGTGGTGGGGGAGACTGTCCAGAGGCATGGCACCCCTCAGTAACAACACACTTGGGCCAGGAAGACCGGGATGAGTACTAGGATATCCAGGATCCCTTGCCACAAGGACTAATACAGACAGCCCACGAAGGAGGATATCCAACTGATCGGGGATGGGGGAATTGGGGAATTCGGGATAACAACGCATGGTTTGCCCACTAAATAATGTAACTCATTATGGATAATAAATATTAAAAAAAAAAGTTAAAGAAAAAGGCTCCACAGAGGACAGGTATTTTTGTCTTGTTTCTCCTAAGCCATATCTCTAATGCTTTGAGAAATAAATGAAAGTAGTTGGCCCTTATTGACTTAATTGGAAAAGCTTGTAACTAATTACATACTGAGTTAGGGAAAAATGACTGACTGCTTCTCACACACCTCCACACTAGCAGTCCCGCCGAGGGGGGCCCTCAGTGGAATGGGGGTGGGGAGGAGACAAACAGCTGTACCAATACATGATTTGTTCATACAAAGTTTCTACTTAGTAAATTTTAAAAAATACGCAAGGAATAACAATAATTTTTTTTATCTTGTCATGCGTGTGCACAGCCAGAGCCTCCTGCCACTGTAAATGAACACCAGCAGCTTTCCTTGGCATCCATCCCATAGTCCTGGCATCTGCACTGGGTCACGACTGCAACCCATGGTTCATCCTCATGTCTCCATCAGGCCTCTATGCAGGTAATCCAAAAGGCCTGCCTCACACTGCTCATGGCCATTTAAAAAAAAAAACAAAAAACAAAAAAACCATGTTGAAAATCCAATGACCACCCCCCTCTTCCTGCATTTGTTATACTCCATAGTACCAGGTGGGCCACTGTATTAGTCAGGGTTCTCTAGAGGAACAAAACCAACAGAATGAATTGTAGTAAAAAAAAAAAAAAGGGGGGGGGAATTTATTGGATTAGTTTATGGCAGTCCCACAATAGCAGACTGAAAGTGTGAGAGTTAAGGAACTGGTAGCCACTCAATCCACGTGACTGGGTGTCTCAGCAGTCCCAATCCAGCACTGAAGACCTAAAGGTTTTCTGGGAAGCTGCTGCTGAGATGTGGTATATGAACAGGGTGTGAAGTCCCTAAAAGGCCAATGAAGACATTGCAAGATAGACCGTGGTTTGCAATGGAGACCTGAAGATGTTTTAGACACACCAGATCTGTCCAAGGCTACCATGGAGTGCTGGTGGCTCAGGATGGAAGTTTTCCCCAGCTACTCAGCCAAGCTGGAGGGGCAGAATTGGACAGTCACTGGTTGTGATATTGAACTTGAACTGCAGATGTTTGCCTAATGTTTGTTGAGTTTGAATTGGTCCAGTCTTGCTATGCCTCATAGAAGTTGGAGATGTTTACTCTGTGCCATTATGTTAAACGCATGTAACTTGTTTAGATTTTACAGAAATTAAAAGGGACCTTGCCTTGTGTTGGGGGGAGGTTATACATTTCTGGTTGTGAAGAATCCATTTTATAAAGCAGACTCCATTTTATAAAGCAGACTCCATTTTTAGACTTACTTCCCCCTCCCTAAAGAATGTCTGGTCACAAAGACCAGGAAGTAAAAAAAAAAAAAAAAGACACCATATAAGGAAGCATATGGCTATCCTGGAATGTGGGCTGGCCCTGGGATGTGGCTCCAAGGAAGTAACCAATCAAGAGGCATACAGATACAGAAAAGGAGCCAATAAAAATACCACACACCCTGTGACCTAAGCTGTATTATAATTAGATAGCTTCTGTCCATAAATACCCTGCTCCTTTGTTCTTTGGGGCTCCATCTTGCCTGGACATTCACCTGCCTGCTTGTGGAGCCCGACTGCGCAGCCGAAGAATAAAATCCTCTTGCTTTTACATCTGCTGGTGTGGTTATTGGAGTTTTGGGGTGCGCTCTCTTGAGAGGCCTTGGGGGGTCTTTCAGTTGTACACAGGATGGTTTTATCATGTTAGGCAGAATTATGATCTTGTTACTGTCTTCATTTGGAAATTAAGTATGATGTAAGGAGATATGGTTTTATGACTTGTGATGGCTTTATTGTCAACTTGACCTTTTTAGTAATCTTGGGAGGGTCTCTGATGTTGTTCACAGGAGGGCAGCCCTCTCAGTAGGGGGCAGGATATAAAGAAGCTAAGGGGGGGGGGCTAGAAACAGATGTCCTTTCCTGGGAGGGCAGTGCAGGAAGGAAATTCCAGAGACTCTGGGAGTCAACTAGGGGGCAGGATGTAAAGAAGCTCAAAGAAACTGGAAGTAAACATCCTTTCCTGTGTGGGCCATACAGGAAGGAAATTCCAGGGACTCAGGAAGCCATTAAGTCTGGGAAAGGGTTATAAGACCCCATCCTAAGACTATATAAAGGAGAAGAAATTCTCTACTTGGCCCTCTTGCCTGTTCCCTGTTCTCTGTGTGTGGCGTAGGTGATGGGTTTTTCTCTCTGCTTGGACCTGTGAAAGGGGAGCAGCCTCTTTTGCATTCTGGAACTTCCCCTGTATCTATAGCTACAAATAAATCCTTTCTTCCCATAAACTGGGCCTGGTTTGGAGATTCATCCCAGTGGAGTGTGGCTGACTGCGACAAGTACCTTTAACAGCTGAGCTACCTCCATAGCCTCTTCACACTTAAGTTTTAAGATTCAATTATTGGTGTTTACCTTTAATATTCAGGAAAATTTTAATGAAAACATTAAAAATCATGATTTATGCAGCCTGGGCTGACCTCAACCTGATGGCTTCAGGACAGACACCCAGGTCCACACTGTCACCCACAGAAGTTTGAGGGCTTCCCTCAATCTATTAGTCACCTCAATTCAGGTGAAAGCCAGTTCCCCAGATCAGTGCAGAAAAGAATTTCAAGGGCTGGAGAGATGGCTCCCTAGTGAAGTGTTTGCTTGCAAAGCCTGATGGCCTAGGTTTGAGTCCACAGTAGCTATGTGAAGTCTGATGCAAAGTGACATATGCATCTGGAGTTTGCAGTGACAGGAGACCCTGGCTGGTGCACATTTCCCCACCCCCACCTTTCTGCTTGCAAATAAAAGTTTTTATTTTTTAAAAAGCAGAATTTCAAGACAAGCCAGTACAAAGCAGAGTTGGAGTTTATTAAAGATAGATTTTAAAAATACTTTGAGAGATAGAATATGTATGCTAGGGCCTCAGGCCACTGCAAAAAACTCCAGATGCACATGCTACTTTGTTCATCTGGTTTTACATGGGTGTTTTGGAATCAAATCTGGGGCCATGAGGTGTCTTTAACTGCTGAGCCATCTTTCCAGTCCTATTAAAGATTTTTTAATATACACTTTAGAGATGCTCAGAAAGAAAAACGACTACTAGAGCATGGGTGTGGGTTTCTCAATGAGCTGCATTTTATTTTTTTTCAATATGTTTGTGTGTGTGTGAGAGAGACACAGAGAGAGACAGACAGAGAGACAGAGAAAGAGGGTATGGGCGTGCCAGGCCTTCCTGCCACCGCCAATGAACTCCAGACTCAGGCTTCTCTATGTACATCTGGCTTTTTACATGGGTACTGTGGGTTCAAACCTGGACTGTCACACTTTGCAAGCAAGCTCCTTTAACCACTGAGCAAACTCTCCAGCCCTTAAAAACATTTTTTAACATAGATTCTAAGAACTGGGGTTAAGAGAGTGAGATGCTCAGGGAAAGAATACAACATACTCAAGTGTGGCGTCTGGGCCTCTCCAGGGAGAGTTACAATTGTCTTAGCACTAACCATACACATTTCAGTAGCTTCATCGCAAAGGGCTGCGAAGCTTTTTTCCTCTTTCTCTTAAAACAACATGTATGTATGTATGCATGCATGTATTTAGACATAAGGGAGGGTTGAGAATGAACCAGCATGCCAGGCCTCCTGCTGCTGCAAAGGAATTCCTGACACACATGGCACTTTGTGCACCTGGCTTTATGTGGGTAGAGGGGAATTGAACCCCCAGCAGCAGGCTTTGAGCCAATTCTCCAGCCCTTCCTTCTCTTCAACGAGATTAAAGGGTGGCTCAACTGTGAGTCACTAGATTTCTAGATTTACACAAGGACATGTCTTACATGGGGTTTCTTTTTTTTTTATATTTTATTTATTTTTCAAGCAGAGATACAGAGAGAGAGAGAGAGAGAGAGAGAGAAAGAGCACCAGGGCCACCACCTTGTGGGTCTGGCTTATGTGGGTCCTGGGGAATTGAACTGGGGTCTTAGGCACTGGAGGCAAGTGCCTTAACCCCTGAGTCACATCTCCAGCCCCTTACATGGGGTTTCTAGTGAGATTCCTAGAAAATTGCAGGCTTCCAGCTGGGAAGGAAGGGCTTTAAGCAGTTGTTAGTTGCGCTGGAATTAATTCTCAGCTGGCCTGAGGTTTAGCCAGACTCTGGGGGAGGGATCTTTTACCTTCCCGTCTTTCTTTCTTT
>PVHP010055070.1:0-10255 GCA_004024765.1 Zapus hudsonius | reverse complement strand
AATATATGAGAGAGGTTTTTAATAAGTTTGCGCTGCTCAGCCAAACAAGCAGAAAAAGAAAGGGTATCGGGGGACCCCCATCATGAGAGGCAAAGGTATATGTGGAAAAGAATCCCTAAGGGCTGAGGTGAGAGGCCTTAGCTGGAAAATGAAATCCTCCTTCTAGAAGGGAAAAGACGATTGGCCTTTGTTCTAGGGAAGTTTTTTAAAATTTCCCCCAGGTAAGTCAGAGAGAGAGCTGATTGGTCTATACCTGACCAATCAGATTTTGCATTGAGGTTTGAGCTCTGGCTAGAGACACCTCCCACCCAAGGGGAGTGGGTTTATGGAGCTTGCCTAAACTGTCACAGACTAATACTAAATAAAGTAACATGCATGTAATGGCCAATGTTAGTTTATTCAAACAATATATTATTTTTTAAATTTTAGTCTTTTACACAAAAATGCATTTTAATTTTTAAGTTCAATGTTATGTGATATGTGTAGCATTGTGGAATACAAAGGATGAAAACAAAACAATACTTTATTTTATTTGATATTCTTGGTACCAACAGCATTCAACATTCACATCTTTCATGTAGATAGGTGTTTATCACACTATCTGCTACACAGAAAAGTCATAATGTAGCATACCAAATATAAATAAATAAAAACATTTTATATGTGGAAACAAATTAATTAACAATATACTATATTATCTTTAAGACTGTTTAACTTCACTGAAAATAGATTATAAAATCATAAAATAAAGCTTATAATCCCCATAATGTTTTTTTCCTTCCTTAAAATTTTATCCTAGCATTTGATAAGTTGTATTTCTGATGCATGGATTTAATTTAAAGGATGTTTGCAGTGAGGCTAGAAACTAACTGCAAAATAACATTAGTTTTCTAGGATATGTAGACATTTGCGAAGGGAAATGATTACTTGGGATAGTGCTTCCTTCATGCTTATATTCCAATAACAGAAAATCTTGGAGAAAGAGAAGATATTTGGCCAGATGGGAAGTGGTACTTCTCACAAATACAAGGGTTCTCACAATGATCAGTGTCCTAGTCAGCCACACGTTGCTGGGATGAATCTCCAAACCAGGCATAATTTGGGGGAGAAAAGTATTTATTGAAGTAACATACCCAGGGGAAGTTAAGGAAAAGGATTGCTTGCTTTCACAGATTCAAGCAGAGACACAGACAGCACCTTCAGAAGCAAGCAAGCAAGCACACTGTGTCACTGTAATTCACAAAATGCAGAACTGCCTGACCTGGGTTCTAGCTTTTCTTTTGCATATCTATCCCTAGTATTTTGCATCCAATTTATAAAGGGCCAGTCCCCAGGAGGCTAGGCCAAAGTGACTCTTCCTCCAGCCAGAAGCCTGGAGACAATTAACAATTTAAAAAACACAATAATAATAAATTCTATTGTGGGATATTTACTCAAAACACCACAGTCATTAATAGAGCTTAATATTCAGTTCCCAGGGTGTTGACTCTCTAAGTGATGTTGGGAATGTCCATGGTGTGATGCCCTGCAAAGGGGCAGGTGTTTTCAGCAGTCAGGACACTGTGACTGATGAAGGAAAAGGAAACAAAAAACTACTTCCAATAAAACAAAAAGCTGTTAACAGGTATTACATTTAGTAAAGCTTTATGCTTCACGGTCTTATAATTCCTTTGAGGAGAAGTTAGCAGTATTTTTTTGTTTATTTTTTTTGAGGTAGAGTCTCACCCTAGCCCAGGCTGATCTGGAATTCACAATGTACTTTTGTTAAGTGGCCTCAAAATCATGGTGATCCTCCACCCTCTGCCTACGGAGTGCTGGTATTAAAGATGTGTGACACCACACCATTTTCTTTTTTTTTTAATTGATTCTTGAAATTATCTATGATTGTAAAACATGGAGAGGAAAAATAATATCTATCTATCTATCTATCTATCTATCTATCTATCTATCTATCTATCTATCTATTTAATTTGTGGCTTTAATGATAAATATATCCACAGGTTTGTAACTTCATTTCTAATCCAAACAACTTTTCCTAGGCTGAAAATTTCATGCCCATTTTGGTCTGGTATTTGTAGTTAATTTGAAGGTTTAAAAACATTTACCAAATAATTATTTAATTATGGATAACCAATTTTATGTACTTTAATGCTACTTTTCACACATTTTCTTCTGCTACAATCCAGGCTTTTGCAAAAGGAGTCCACTTACTAGCTTAAGTTGGCCTCATGTTTCAAGGGCATTTTATATGTTTCCCCATTCTCTAATTTTTTTTTTCCTGAATATCTCAGAAGAGAATAAAGTTCTTGGTTTTTTTTCCTTCTGTATTTATTTACACCTTGTTTATTATTCACTTTCAGTACCTAGCCTTATTTTGTTATATTTTGCTCTCTGATAATGTCCTACAATTATATATTCCATTAAACTGATTCATATACTGGACTTTTTCATTGCATAAAATGCAAAAATCTTATTTAATATTTTTCTATTTTGTGTAAATATAATAAATTAATTCATGTAATGTGACTACTAGAGAGTCTTTTTCAAGTTAATATTCAACATTATACTGTTTTAATCTCTTCTCAACAAAAAATGAAGTGGTCTTGTTAAAAAAATCTCTGTGTTAGATGCAATAAGTAAAAATATGTATGCATAGACATCTACACAAATGCCCAGGCCAATTCTGCAAGCCCTGAGCATGTAACAAGATGAGTAAAATACATTTATCACAGTCCATGTTGTGTTCATTAATTGTTCAAGAGGAATCAGGATGGTGTTCATTTGAAATATTCATTGCACAAAATCAATAAAACCTGTAAATTTGAACCCTATTTTATATTTTTTCTCATCAAGATACAAATCAGTTGGTTTCCATGTATGCCTCTGTGACTAACCAAAAACAAGACACAACAATTACAAAGAGAAAAGTATCACATTGTAGGGGGACAGAAAACAGTGATTTTTTTTTTCTGAAATAGGATATGTGAATTTGTAATCTATAATATGAAAGGAAATATTCAAGTGAGAACGAATATTTTATCTGTGAACAAATCCTCACATAGACCAAGAAAGATTGCCTTAAAATCCATTTCAGCTCTATGCCTGAGTGGAGCATGGTACTGAACACATGGAAGTGCATTTAGAGCCTGTATGTCCATGTCCTGTGTCATGGTTTGATCCAGGTGTCCATCACAAACAAATGAATGTGTTCTGAATGATCAATCCTCAGCTGATGGCAGTTTGGGTTTTACAACCTCTATGGAGCTGTGTTGTTGGGGACGGGATTATGGGGGTTATAAACCAGCTTCCCCTTGCCAGTTTATGGCACACCTTCCTGCCTCTGTTTGCAGGGCTATGGTGGACGTGATGTCCACCCCTCTGCTCATGCCATCACTTTCCCTGCCAGGATGGAGACTCCGCTCGAGTCTGGAAGCCTATTAAACCCATTCCTCCACAAGCCGCTTTTACTTGAGTTCTTTCTCTTCAGCAACTAGAAAGCTGAGTGCAACACCTGCTTTGGAGTTTGAACTGTGACTGAAGGTTCCTTATTTCTGTACCTGTAACACCGAATCCAAGGATGACACTCTAGCAGATGCATGTAGATGAATTTCCTGCAGTAGTAGGAGAAAATCATTGCTGAATCCACGTATGAATCAACACAGGAACTGCTTTATGTCATTGAAACTCTTCTTCAAACTAGAAATGCTCCTGAAACATGAATTTGAAAAACAAAATGAACAAACAAAAGCAATGGGAAAATCATATGCAGCCTGAGGTTTCCACTGGGAAATTTATTCAAGAAACAAGAAAGACACTGAATTACTTCCATTTACTCATGCTGCGGTACACTCTATTCTGTACTTCCCAGGCTCAGTATATCATGAAATGTGAATGATACAGCTAGATATAAGTCAGAAACACGTGTAATTAGAACACTGGCTTGGAGGCTAGAGATGACATTTGAAATTTCTTATGTCGTGTTCATATTCACATGTGATAACTGAATTAGGACATTGTGGAAGAGAGACCAAGGATGCTGCTGAAAAGAAAGTTTTACCAAAAGAGACCTGGCCATCTGGATAGTCAGTGTCATAGTCAACCACAGGTTGCTGGGATGAATCTCCAAACCAGGCACAATTTTGGGGAGGAAAGTATTTATTGAAACTAACAGATCCAGGGGAAGTTAAGGAAAGATTGGCTCCCTTTCACAGATTCAAGCAGAGACAGACAGAACCAACCCACAATCAGCACCTCAAGCAAGCCAGTGTTACATTGTAACACTGTAATTCAAAAAAAATACAGAACTGCCAGACCGGTTCCCGCTTTTCTTTTGCATATCTATCACTAGCATTTTGCATACAATTTAGAAAGGGCCAGTCCCCAGGAGGCTAGGCCAAAGTGACACTTCCTCCAGCCAGAAGCCTGGAGACAATTAACAATTTAATAAACAAAATTATAATAAATTCTACTGGGGGACATTATTCAAACTACCATAGTCAGCAAGTAGTACTGAGGTCAAGAAATCCTGACTTAGAAGGCCAAAGGAAACTGCATGATAAAATGTAATCTTGTGTGGATCTGAAGCAGTGCAAGGAGAAAGTTATCACTACTTTTGGTGATAATGAGAAGTTGACAGACTAAGGCTTATTTGGGGCATTAAGTATGTTAGAATATAAGATCTGAAACATGGTATGGGTGAAGCATGCAATGGTTAATGTTTTAAGGATTATTTTGAGTGATGCACAATAACCTCAAAACAATTGATAAATGTATTCCAATGTATAACAAATTCATGAAAATTATATGAAATGAATCAAAGCATGAGAATAAATTTTATTCTTGTAAAAAAATCCAAGAGCCACTGAACATTTTATGACAAAGGAAAACAATAAGTATAAATGCATTTTTTTAAAACAAGCTTTACTAAGAAAATAATTTGTGAAGCATATTAGAGTGAATAGGGACTTATGTCCAAAAGTCACCCAGAATTTTATTTATAATCAAGTATAAGATAAATTATCATTATACAAAAATGAATGAAACAATGAAACAGGATTTAAAAGAATTAATTCCAGGACAATTAAGACAAGTGAAAGTAATTCAATTAAATCAACTAGGAGGCAGACAGTGATTAAACGGTAGAGAATGACACTGAGGGATCTTCCTTCCCTTAGTGATTATTCAGACTCGATTGTAATCTTGGGTAAGATGAACACAATGAATCCATTGAATTCTATGTGAGATTGCTGACTCATGGAAAATGGTTAGGAAGTATTTGGATATGATATTGATTTGGAAGTCTTCAGCAGACAGACAGACATTGGAACTATAGAGGTGGCTGTCATTATCTCTTCTGAGAATTTTGAGAAAAGGGTAAAGAATTAAAATGAACTTTGACAACATGGCTGGGTCAGCCTTGAATTTTCCAAATTAAGTGTTCATAGAAGCTTCACAAGAAAATGGAAAGGAACATGCAAGGAATTTGGTATCAATATGATCAAGTAATATTTGACACATTATCAACATATCTATTAATAAGATAATGCTATTAGTATAACAGTAGAAATGTGACTTAAAAATACACTGGCCATATTTTATACTTCTTCACATGCAATGATGAAAAGGTATATTCATTAAGACGAAGAAACAAAAAATGGCATGTCTGATACACAGTGGCTTCTTCATAAACATAATTTTAAATTAAGATCATCTGGAACATGTATAAAATTAGAGCAAATGAATGAATTTCCTAATAGAATAAAATTTTATGATAAACTTGACCAGTTGTGGCAAGGGGTAAAGAAAATTTCTAATTAGTATATCTCTCCTTACTTTATTTTTCATTTTATGGAATTTAAACATAAAAATTCTTCCGGAAATAAAAGGAAGAAAATTTGGCTAGCATAAGATCTCACAAAAGATGTTGTATCTTCAATCCATTCCTACTTAGATACTTTAATTTTATACTCTGACTAGCATTTTCTAAAACATCCCTTTGGCTCATGGTCATCACCATTCAATTTGAATTCAGTGAGTAAAACGTGTACTTAGTTTAATTTAACCCATTGCGGTGCTGAGGACCGAACCCAGGGCCTTGCGTTTGCTAGGCAAGTGCTCATCCACTGAGCTAAATCCCCAGCTTCAATATACTATTTTAAAAGTAAAAACTAAAGAGCAGGTGGATGGTATGTGTGGTGGGGCATAGCAGTAACACTAAGTTTAAGGTGGAAGAATCAGGAACTAGAGATCTGTCTTTACTTCATAGTGAGACCTCATATCAATAAAATAATTCATTTAATTCATAAAAGTAAAAAAAATAGATTTAAGATATTTGATCTTGAATTTGAAAGCCGTAGGCCAATAGCTGAGATTCTGGCAAGAGAGGAGCCACCACAGTCATATCGTGGAGGATCCAAATGGAACCCTGCAGAGAATGACGGGATGAACAAGGGGCCCACAGCCACAGCCATTCAATCAACACAGGATAAGCCAGTGAGACAGAAACCAACGATTTCGACACAAAGACCCCTAAACTCACAACCTTAAAGCAGCCTTAATACTCATCCACCACGACTCAGGGAACTATGCAGAAGAGGGGCGGAAAGACTGTGAGAGCAGTGGTGGGGGAGATTATCCAGAGGCATGGCCAGGAGAACCTGGCTGAATACTAGGCTATCCATGGTCCCCTGTCACAAGGACTGATCCAGACGACCATGGAGGAGGTTATCCAGTGGAGGGGGGAGGGGAGGGCAGTGGGGAATTGGGGATAACAACTCATTGTTTGTCCACTAAATGTTGTAACTCATTATGGACAATAAATTTAAAAAAATTAAAAAAAAGATATTTGATCTCATGGTTTCTTGTTCTTTTAAGTTGCTTGTAGTCATTTGAATTTGGATGTATGCTGTGTACAATAAAGAACAATAATAGTTCTTTTGACTTTACTTTTACAAAATAACCAAATATATTGGTAGGAAATAATGTGTCATTCAAGTTTCACAAGGTGACTCTGAATTCCAAGATTAAAGAACAATATACTACCTTCATACCTTGAGGTATTTTTTTACCATTTACCTTATTGACCTTGATATTTCTACAAATGTATTCTCTGGTTTGTCTGTGATTGTTTCATATCTTCAAAATGTCAGTGCCTTCTTATAAACTGTCATCCTTTTCCAAAATAAAACATTATTTCAGGAGTTTAGAGTCTTTGTTTTCCTCCTTAAGAATTACATTCAAGCTCTACTTTTGTGTAACAAAACAATATGATCCCATTCCAATCATGCTGTACATTGCTAAAGTAGGAAATAACCAACATTAACTAGTACAATTATGAGGATGAGTTTCTCTATTTTGTAGTATTTAAGATATCAATGGAAATATAGTCTGAATTCTTTGTTATAAAAATTGGAAAGAATAATAATTTCTGGATGCCAAAGTTAACACATGATAGTTAATTTTATATAAATGTACTAAGACTTCCTCCTCCTTCCTTTCAGAAGAAACCATTCAAATATATTTCTACAGTAAGAGATGTTTCTCCATCCTAAATGAATATACTAAAACATAAGTGGTTCATTTTACATGTTCGTAGAAATATGCAATTTCTCTTTGTTCTAGTACTTTCCTTATTGGGTTTCATTTTCCACATTGCTTTTCATCCAAATGTGCACACACCGATGACACATAAGACTTTACAGAAGACTGTCATCCATATTATCTCATGGACAAGTGAAGGTTGCAAGAAATTACACAAGCATGTATGCCTCAGATAATACCACCTTTCTGCATAAGATTTGTATGCTTTTTATTGCTCTTTGCATAAATATACATTAGGTACTCATCATACTTTTATCCTAGTGTATCTGAAATTAAAATGAACAGCTTCATGATGGATATATCCCACTGCACTGATAAGTGTGTTCCCCACTAGTCAGCTGTGGACGTCAAGTCATTGCAATGTAAATAGTATGAATAAGGAATTAATTTATAAAATTATTTTAAAACTTTTAATTAATATGTAATAGCTTTATGTAAATGTTGGATGTGTATTAGTAAAGTTCTAACTGATCATATTTTCACAGACAAAATTCATATACACTATGCCATATAGACACTATGGTAGCTTCATAAAGGAAGAAATACATTGGATTTAACTATTCCCATGAATAATTAAATAACTTACATATTATGTTGTCCATGGGGATAAAGAGGAATAAACGAGGTTGAGAAGAAAAGAAAAATATAAAGGGAATATGCTTACCATGAATATATATAGATATGAGAATTTAATTATCAAAAATGGTGATGCAGAAATGCACATCTGGTGTCATAATAAATGACTATTGCATTCTGATCTGTGAATAGTACATTTTTATCAGCCCCTCTGTGGCTCAGGAACATCAGGAAAAAGAGGAGCTTGAGATATGTAAGAGCCACAGTAGGAGGAGTTCTGTGCATGCAATCTTCTGGACAGGATATGACCCTTGCTCTCATGATCTCATGGCAGTTGTGGTTTCTACACAATACTGATTCTATCAACATTCCATTATGGATGTGGTGACTCAAAAGAGTCCAGAAATATATACCACTTTGTGCATATAGCTTTTTGTGGGTCCTGGGGAATCAAACCTAGGTCATTAGACTTTGAGGAAAGTGTCTTAAACTCTGAGCCTTCTCTCCAGCTCTTCTTTTTTTTTACAGAAATAAGTGCATTGTGTTCTCATATACATGTTTAATCTTAAAAAAAACTAACTTCACAAGTATAGATAGATTAAATGAGTATTTATCAGAGGCTGAAGGGACCAGGAGGAGAGAAAAATTCAGAGATTTGTCAGTGGAAGCAAATAAAATTTGATTTTCTACAGTAAATTGAATGACCATGATTAGTAATACTGAATATTTAGAAATAGTTAGAAGAGAGGATTTTGAATATTCTCACTAATGAGAAATGATGCCCATAGGAGATTATAAATACTCTTGAACTTCTGATATTGATATACAATATATGCCTGTGTTGAAAGAGCCCACTGTGCTCCACAATTGTGTTCAACTACTACTGCATGTCAATTAAATTCAAACTTTAACTGGTTGAATAATATAGACACCACTACTATTAGTAGCTATTATAAGCACTCGCCAAAATTGTTTTTTTTATAATTAATGTTGACATATCGTTTTAAATGTTATGTTTGCTACCAGTCTTCTTAATCGTTCTCATCTACTCCGCTTTTAAAAGTTCAAAGACAAGAGCCTGGAGAGATGGTTCAGGAGTTAAGGCACTTGCCCACAAATAATAAGTACTGGGGTCCAATTCCCCAGTTCCTATTAATTCATTTGTATTGGGTAGAAGCCCCGGCACACCCATTCTCTCTATCTACCGGTTTCCCGCAAATAAATAAATAAATAAATAAATAAATAAATAAATAAATAAATAAATAAAAAAAATCTTCCAGACAGGAATCAATTCAAATATGAATATGTGGTATTAATCTTAAATTAAAATTTCTAATGAAGCTCCAATATTCTTGGTTTACTATGGTAGTAAAACTTTTCTGTCATTGCCTGCAAGGATACTCATAACCAGGCTCGCCTGATTTCTCAAAGTGAACCTCCTCAATCATCTTATCATACTAATACTAATCACATGATAATATTTCCCCTACAAAGGCTTTCTTCACCTCTTCTTATCATTGTTGATGTTTCCAGTTTAACTAGTTCATTCTCTTTTTCCATCCACTCTTCCCACAATTGTGTTCTTGAACACTTCCGTTGTACCATCTGAGAAATATTGGTTTTTCTCTCAATACACTAGCAGGTATTTCAGAATTCTATCTTCTTGTGACAAGTCCTGCAGCTCTGGTTTACAGGTTGTCTATATCTTATGAATCTTAAGAATCTTATGACATTTCCAAGAATCGTAACATCACAGCAGAGCACCACATCAATATCAAGCAGCTAATATTATTATTCTATTTTCTATTGCTATGTATTTAGATCATATATATATATATATATATTTTAATATATATTTATTGTCCATAATGTGTTACATTATTTAGTGGGCAGACCATGCGTTGTTATCCCGAATTCCCCAATTCCCCCCCTCCCCATCCCTGATCAGTTGTATATCCTCCTCTGTGGGCTGTCTGTATTAGTCCTTGTGGCAAGGTATCCTGTATATCTTAGTACTCATCCCAGTCTTCCTGGCCCAAGTGTGTTGTCACTGATGGGTGTCATGCCTCCGGACAGTCTC
>PVHP010055069.1:0-10227 GCA_004024765.1 Zapus hudsonius | reverse complement strand
TCTATCTATCTATCTATCTATCTATCTATCTATCTATCATCTATCTTCTATCTATCATCATCTGGAGAGAGTGAGTGAGAGAGAGAGAGAAAGAGGCAGATAGAGAGAGAATGGGCACACCAGGGCCTCTAGCCACTACAAATGAACTCCAGATGCATGCACCACTGAAGAGTGTTCTTCATCTGGCTTTATGTGGGTACTGGGGAATCAAACCTGGGTCATTAGGCATTTCAGACAAGCACCTTATCCACTGGGCAATCTCTCCAGCCCTTCTTTTTTTTGAGGTAGGGTCTCACTTTAGCCCAGGCTGATTCAATCTAGTCCCAGGATGACTTTGCACTCACAATGATCCTCCTACTTCTGCCTTCCAAGTGTTGGGATAAAAGGCATGCACCACCAAACACGACCTAATTTTCAGTGTGTTTTAGGGAAAAATATACTCTAGCACAAAACAAAACAAATCAAAAAAAGAATATTTCCAAGACTTCACCTGGTGAGAATATACTGCTTAAAAAAGAAACCGAGTTGGGTTTTGTAGCACACGTCTTTGATCCCAGCATTTGGGAGGCTAAGAGATAGGAGGATCACTGTGGGTTTGAGGCTAGCCTGGGCTACAGAGTATGCTCCAGGTGAGCCTGCACTAGAGCTAGAGCCTGCCTTAAAAATACACCCCCGAATAAAATAAAAATAAACAGAAAGCAATCTTTCAGCAGGTACCATGCCAACAGAGGCAGTTTAGCAAGCAGGGACTCTGGAACCAGAAGGCCTAGAATAAAACCTTGGTTGTACGTTTTGCTAAATATAACCTTAAGTAAGCCTCTTGTCTCTTGGTTCCAAAGTGTTTTAAATGAACATGATAGCAGGGTGTAGTGGCGCACACCTTTGATCCCAGCACTTGGAGGCCGAGGTAGGAAGATGGCTGTGAGTTCGAGGCCACCCTGAGACTGCATAGTGAATTCAGGTCAGCTTGGGCTAGAGTGAAACCCTACTTTGAAAAACAAAAACAAACAAACAAAGAAAGATAGATAGATAGATTAAAAATAAGTGTTTTATCTAGGGGTTGGGGATGTGGCTGAGTGGTAGAGCACTTGCCTAATAGCCTGGGCTCGAGTGAGACCCTGCCCCAAACAAAACAAACCACGGCCTGCCTCAGCCCTACCACCTCTCATCTGCTGTACTTCCATAGCCTCCTGGTCTAATTTTTCCTGTTGATCCACTCTGTCTCTCCACAGAAGTTATTCTGATCTGCAGATTTTAATACATCCTTCCTTCTGGGAAGATCTCACCCGGCCCTCCAGAATCCCTGGTGCTCTCATAGTTACTGGTATCAGCCCTTCACTTCTCACTCCTTCCTGCCTTCCAGCCTCCATTTAATCATGGTTCTTTTGTTTTCTTGTTTCTTTTGAGGTAGGGTCTTACACTCTAGCCCTGAGTGACCTGAAACTCATTTTGTAGCCCCAGACTGGCCTCAAACTCATGGTGATCCTTCTACCTTAACCTTCCAAGTGCTGGGATTAAAGGTGTACAGCACCACACATGGTGGTTCTTTTAAAAATGATTTTAGGGCTGGAGAAATGGCTCAGTGGTTAAGGCACTTGCCTCCAGTGCCTAAGGCCCCCGGTTCAATTCCCCAGTACCTACATAAGCCAGACCCACAAGGTGGTGGCCCTTGTATTCATTCTCTCTCTCTCTCTCTCTCTCTCTCTCTGCTTGAAAAATGAATAAATAAAATATTTTAAAAAGATTTTATTTATTTGTAATCAGAGAGAAAGGTAGAAGAGAGAGAAAGACAGAGAAAGAGAGAGACAGAGAGAGGAGAGAATGGGCGCACCAGGGCCTTCAGCCTCTGCAAACTCCAGATACATGGCACCACTTTGTGCAGCTGGCTTTATGTGGGTAATGGGGAATTGGACCCAGGTCATCAGACTTTGCTGGCAAGTGCCTTAACCGCCAAGCCATTTCTCCAGCCCCTAAATATTTATTTACTTGAGAGAGAGACAGAGACAGAGACACATGCCAGGGCCTCTTGCCACTGAAAACGAACTCCAGATGCATGTGCCACCTTGTGCATCTGGCTTTACATGGGTACTGGGACTCAATCTTGGGTCCTTCTGCTTTGCAGGCAAACACCTTAACTGCTAAGTAATCTCCCCCTCCCCCTTTTTGGCTTTTTGATATAGGGTCTCTAGCCCAGGCTGACCTGGAATTTACTATGTAGTCTCAGGGTGGCCTCTGCCTCCCTAATGCTGGGATTAAAGGCATGCCTGAGGTTCTTTGTAGCTCCTGTCCTATTTTTCCCAAGCTTTCACAGGGAGACCTGGGCTAAAGTCAGCCAAAAAATTTCCAGCTCAGTTGTTCCTTTGACAGATAGTTGAAGGAACCTCCTAGGTGTTTGTGTTTGAACAGGAAGTTGTGAGCTGCATAGAATGGTCCCAACCCTTGGGTAATTACATCCTGAGAGTAGGATGGAGAGAAAATATAGAATGGTAAACAGCAGTGCAATAGTAGTGACAGCTCACATTTATATGACATTCCCTACATACCAGTTCCTGCTTGAAGTGCCTTACATTATTTGTTCATTTCAGTCTTGCAGCACGATTATGAGATATTTTTAGTATCCTTATGTATCAGATGAGGAAAACTGAGCCCTAGGGAGAGTGAGTAATTTGTCCCAAGGTCACCCAGATAGTAAATGGTAGGGTAAGAATTCACATCCAAGCAATCTGGTTTCAGAGTCTTATATGCTTTATGACTCTTATAAAATAAAATTTAGTTAGGCATGATAGTAGATTACTATAATCCCAGTAATTGGAAGGCTGAGGCTGGAAGATTGTGAGGCTAGCCTGGGCTACATAGTGAGATCCTGTCTCAAGGCATCAAAAAAAAAGAAAATTTAATTGTGATTAATACTTAGGTAAGAAATTAGTGAACAAACAACGCTGTGATAGAATACTGGAATTTCTGTATTGAGGGATGCTACTTTAAAGGTGACATCTAAGCAGAGCACTGAAGGATACAAAGAAGTCAGATGAAGAAATGGATGAAAGAAATAATGTTATAATCCAGACAGTAAAAATTAAAATTCTTTGTGGGTCTCAGTAGTCCTATCTTAAAGTAGGGACAAGGGATCATCTTATGAGAATTGTTATGTCAGCCAGGATGTGTGTAGGGATCTAACTTTTTTTGGTGTTTTGATTTTTTTTGAGGTAGGGTCTCATTCTAGCCTAGGATGACCTGGAATTCACTATGTAGTCTCAGGGTGACCTTGAATTTCCTTTGATCCTCCTACCTCTGCCTCTCAAGTGTTGGCATTAAAGGTGTGCACCACCACGCCTGGCTGGGGCCTTACTTTTATTTGGATGGTATACCTCTCCAAAGCCAAAGGCTAACAGTGTGAGAACTAGAGGAAGTGCTTACTCTGGAAATGTCCTGCAAGCTGTCTGTGGTGCCTGGGCTGAGAAGAAGTTGTCTTTGAGTGGATGATCCAGAATCTCTAGCTTTCCATAAACTTATCTCTGTGCCTCAATGTCTTTATCTGTGAAGTATGAGAGTACCTATGTCATAGGGTTCTTGTGGGAATTAAACAAACTGTAAATTGGGTGGCCAGGTGCTATATTCAATGAATATCATTCTCATTTGCTGCTTCTCTGCCCTCTTTCTCCCTGCTCAGCTCTGCAGCCAGCTGGAACAGCTGGAGCTAGAGAACCAACAACTGAAGGAAGGGGCTGCTGGGGCTGGGCCCATTCAAGCTGAGCCACACGTCGATGGGGAGCTTCTAAGACTGCAGGCAGAGAACACAACTTTGCAAAAGAACATGGCAGGTGCCTGAAGGCCTTCCTGGGGGGGGGTGTGCAGGGACATGAGGTCTTTGAGTCAGAGTAAAGAAGGGTATCATCCTTTCAGAGGAAGGAGGAAAACTTGAAAGTGAGGCGTACCATACACTGGTATGTAGTTTTGGATTTTAGAAGCCATTTCACGTCTGAGTGAGAGCTTGTTCATTTGTACAGTACACAGGGTTACCTACCCGAGGAAGGTGATAGTAGAGGTGATACCGTCAGGTGTATCATTCTGCATTTAGTTCAGAGCCTGGGAGCTAGCAAATGTTAGAGAACAGCAGAGTGAATGTTGATAAGGAGATCTGGTTAAGTAGAGAAAGTGAATGAAAGAGCATTGGGAAAATTCCAAGCCCAGATTTTAAGGAGGGTTGGGGATGAAAGTGAAAGACAGTGCTTAGACCTTTGGTGAGCAAATGGGGCTTATGTGGTGGTGGGTTCTGGGTCCATGATCTGGAGTGAGACTAGGTACAGTATGTATGGGAATCAGGGTGTAGTTTAGCTAGTCTACGGAGCCTAATAGATAGGATTTTAGAGGTTGGAAGGGCTTAAAAATGATGTGTGAGAGGCATGGATGAGGTTTGTGCTCATTTGGGGTAGGTTTCTGCAACCTGAGAGGAAGGTCTCTTTCTATTTCAGACAAGCCAAAGGATATCAAAGGCTACCTCATCCATCATGTATTTTTTTTGTTTGTTTTTTGTTTTTTAAGGTAGGGTTTCGCTCTAGACCAGGCTGACCTGGAATTCACTATGTAGTCTCAGGCTGGCCTCAGACTCATAGTGATCCTCCTACCTCTGCCTCCCAAGTACTGGTATTAAAGGCATGTGTCACCACACCCAGCTAGTTTTTTTTTTTTTTCAAGGTAGGGTCTCACTCTAGCCCAGGCTTACCTGGAATTCACTATGTAGTCTCAGGGTGGCCTTGAACTCATGGTGATCCTTCTACCTCTGTGCTGGAAGGCGTGCGCCACCACGCCCGGCTAGTTTTTTTTTTTTTTTTTTTTTTTCTTTTCTTTTTAGTTTTTGTTTTTTTAAAAATATATTTATTTATTTGCAAGGGGAGACAGAAAGAAAGGGTGTGGGTGCACTGGAGCCTAATACCACTGTAAATGAACTCCAGACACATGTGCTACTATGTGCATCTGGCTTTACATGGGATACTAGGGAATTGAACATGGGTCATCAGGCTTTGCAAGCAAGCAACATTAACCGATGAGCCATCTCTCCAGCCCCATCATGTACACTCTTGTTCTACCCACCAGCTCTGCAGGAGCGTTACGGAAAAGAGGCTGTGAAGTCCTCAGCTGTCAGTGAGGGCCAAGGAGATCCCCCAGGGGATCCAGCCAACACAGTTGTGGCCCCTATGCCACTGGCAGAAGTGGAGCTCAAATGGGAAATGGAAAAAGAGGAAAAGAGATTGCTCTGGGAGCAGCTGCAAGGCTTGGAGGTAAATGTGGAACTCTTGGGAATGGGTTGCTGAGAGGCAGGCCCATGCTCTGCCTCTGCCTGTGTCCCACGGAGATGTCTGTGACATCACCATGTCATGGGCTGAATGAGTGAGGGAGGACAGAGGAAGGTATAGGCCTTCCCCATCCTTCTGACAACAACCTCATCCCTTATCTTTCCTGCAGAGCTCAAAGCAGGCTGAAACCTCTAAACTACAGGAAGAACTTACTAAGGTGGGGCTACTGCTGCCTGGCTTTTTCCTGACACAGCAGAGGAGCATTGTACCTCTTTTTTTTTGTTGTTTTTTTTTTTTTTTTCAGAGGTAGTGTCTCACTCTAGCCCAGGCTGGCCGGCATTGCACTGCTTTAAGAGCCTCAGTTTGATTCTGTGTAGAGAGACATATGCAGCTCAGAATTGCTGACAGTATGGAATAGGCTGCATGGTCCCACTCTATCTTATACTTGCTAGGCCTCATCCCTTCTGTTTCCTCCTAATTTATCCCTTCATTCAGCCAAGAATTGACAAGCTACTGGCTCTTAGAAGCTGAGGGCCCAGTGGAGAGACAACTAGTCATGATCCTGTTCTCTAGGTCTCTTAGCCTTGCCATTCTGTGATGTAGCCTTTGGCCTCTTCATGAACATAAATGCTAGCCTCTAGAACCGAAAGATAATATTGTTGCTGCTGCTGTTGACCAACTAAGCAACCAAATGATTTAACCTTTCAGAAAATCAGTTTACCTGTTTGTAAAACCAGAAGTATTCATCTCTCAAGGATGTTCTGAGAATTCCATAGGATAACATAAGTAAAACCCAACTTTCAGAAAGGTCTCAGTGAGAATTGTCTGTGCATATTGTTTCTTTGTGTTTTTAATCAATATTCTCATTGTGACCACCATCTGTACTCCTTTCTCCCAGCTGTCTGAGAAGCTGAAAAAGAAACAGGAAAGGTATACTTCTCTTTTCCTGGGCTTCTGGGGGCTTAGAGGGGAATTGACTTGTGGAAATGACCCATCTATGTCTGTCTTTCTGTGCCCAGTTTTTGCCGTCTGCAGACAGAAAAGGAGACACTATTTAATGATAGCAGGTAACTACCAGGGTTGTAGGCACTGGTGGATAAATAGGGCCTATGTCCAGCAAAAGTAACAACAGACTACAGGGACAGAGGTGGAGACTGAGCCTCTAGCCACACCTAATGTGCCCCATTTTTATCACCCCCAGGAATAAGATTGAAGAATTACAACAACAGAAGGAAGCTGATCTCAAAGCCCAGTTGGCTTGTACCCAGAAGTTGCAACAAGAGCTTGAGGCTGTCAATCAAGTGAGGGTCCCAAGATCCCAAGGGTGGGGAACCAAGGCTGGTAGTCTGGGGAGGTCTGAGGTCTTTGGGACTGGTTGGAGAGTCAGAGATTTCCTGTGCTAGTAATCTAGCTACCCTATGTGTATAGGCCCACTAGGAGCTAGGAAGATGGGGGAGCTCAGAAACCTGAGTGCCCTAGAAGTTGAGATAGGATTCTGTATGAATCAGAGATCCAAGGGGCTGAGGATTTGGATTATGTGTCACAAATTTGCATAAATCTGAGCTGCTAGTAGAGCCTGGCACCAGGAGTTTGAATGGCTCTGAGCTCTAGAACTCTCCCACTGGAAACTGAGTGATGTCAAGATGTTTAAGAGTTATCAGTACATGTATTAGTCAGGGTTCTCTAGAGGAAACAGAGTTGACAGAATGATTTGTACTAAAAGGGAATTTATTGGGGTAGCTTATGACAGTCCAACAATAGCAGTCTGCAGGCCCACAGGTGAAGAAACCAGTAGCTGTTCAGTCCACGTGGCTGGAGGCCTCAGCAGTCCTAATCCAGCCCAGAAGGCCTGATGGCTCCCTTGGGAGCGGCTGCTCTTCAAGTCCATGATGTGAGGCCAAGGAAACAGGATTCTGATGTCCAGGAAGGGTAGGAGAGCAGGATGCAAGTGCAAGTCATGAACAAGCACCAGCAGCCAACAAGCAGGGAGGCCAGGAGAGAATTTTTTCCCCTTTATATAGCCTTAGGGTGGGGTCTTGCAACCCTTCCCCAGACTTAATGGCTTCCTGAATCTCTGGAATTTCCTTCCTGCACTGCCCACACAGGAAAGGATGTTTAGTTCTAGCTTCTTTGAACTTCTTTACATCCTGTCCCCTACTGAGAGGCAGCCTTCCTGTGAACATCCTCAGAGACCCACCCAAGATAATTCAAAAGATCAAGTTGACAACAAAACCTAACCATCACAGTACATCTGAGAATCCTAAGGCCCACGTATGTGGGGGCTGAGTAGATACAAGACTTTCAAGTGTGGGGCAGTTGGGACTGAACGCAGAATACATTTGAGACCTCAAGTGTCTGGAGAACTGGTTTGGGTCTATGATGCTTAGGAAGTGGGTTCATATAGGATGGGTGGTCCTGAGATCCTTGGTGTCAGTGAACAAAAAGCAATCAGTTTGAGACCTGCAGAGGCTGGAACAAAGGTCTGGTGGGTATGTGGCTCCTGAGGATTGGGAGTTGTATGACTTTGGGTCTCTTCTGTAAAAGGGTGAGTCTGATGTCCCTTAGAATGGAGGATATGGTAGTTTAGTAGGGTAAGACCCATACACGTTTGGAAAACCGACAGCTAGGAGAAGAGTCTGGGTAAGATTGAGACCCCTTACCCCCAGGAGCTGGTGGTGAGCTCGGTCTGAAGATTCCCAAGAGAGTGGGAACAAGAACAATAGAGTTAGGTGAATTGGAAGCTTCCCCATGAACTGGAAACTAGGAGGCTGTGTGAGTTTGAGCTCTCTAATGTCTGGGACTAGGAAACTGAATCTGAGGTTCTTGAGAGCTTGGGACATGAGGGATGAATAAGTCTGAAGCCTCTGATGGTTTGGATCTAAAATCTGAGTGAAGCTATAGTTCCTTGGTGCTGAAACCATCTCAGATCCTTGGAGGCTGAAGATTTTAGGATTCCCAAGCTGGAATCCAGCTGAGTATGAGCCCCCCAGAAGTTAGGCCTAGGAATTTAGGTGTATCTGAGATGGTTAGAGGCTCAGAGGGAGTGAATGTGTTTGAGGAACCTGAGATTTCTGATGGAGAATCTAAGACCTATAGGTGCTGAGAACGTCATTTTAGGGAGTCTTGGGCTGGAGAGATGGCTCAGCGGTTAAGGCACTTGCCTCCAGTGCCTAAGGCCCCGGGTTCAATTCCCCAGGACCCACGTAAGCAAGACCCACAAAGTGGTGGCCCTGCGTGCTCTCTCTCACTGTCTCTCTCTCTGCTTGAAAATGAATAAATAAAATACTTTTTTAAAAAAAAGAGGGAGTCTTCTGGATACGAGCCCCCAGGAATATGAGAGGTCTTGAACAGGGCTTTCCTGACTTCTGGATCCCACAGAGCCTGGCAGAGCTAAGAGATCAGCGGCAGGGGGAGCGCCTGGAGCATGCTGCAGCATTAAGAGCACTACAAGATCAGGTATGTTGTACTTGGGGGACTTGAAAGCTGGGGTGCAGGGTTGAGGCAGAATGATTGGATAATTGCTTGTAGCCTTTTGACTAAGATCAAGTATAGACTGAGTAGGTACTTTCTAGTCAGGCAAGGCCCAAGAGGTCTTCTCCTAGTCCTGGTCTGTGTGCCTGTGTGTCTGTCTGTGTGTCTGTCTGTCTCTCTTTTCTTTCATGGCTGTGGGTAGGTCCTGTCCCGTTGTTCTGGACCTGCTCTCACCTGTCATGGGTGTGGGACAGGTGTCTATCCAGAGTGCAGATGCACAGGAACAAGTGGAAGGTCTGCTGGCTGAGAACAGTGCCTTGAGGACTAGTCTGGCTGCTCTGGAACAGGTACTTGATACCTAGAAGCCCTTGCTGATCCCTCCCCAGTTCCTGAATCTCCCTCTGCTTCTGAACCCCATCTGCCCATGCTTGGTCTGTGGCCGCCATTCCTGTTCCTCCTGTCCATTGGCTTCTAGCCCTCTTCTCTCTTCCACCCACCCCTGCTTCTCTGGTGTTCTTGGTGTTTTTTTCCCAATAAAAAATGAAATAGGGGCTGGGCCTTGTCACACACACCTTTAATCCCACCACTCGGGAGGCAGAGGTAGGAGGGTTGCCATGAGTTCAAGGCCAACCTGAGACTACATAGGACAGCCTATGCTAGAGTGAGACCTTACCTTGAAAAAACAGACAAAGGAATGGAATAGCACTGGAGAGATGGCTCAGTGGTTAAAGGCGCTTGCTTGCAAAGCCTGATGGCCTAGGTTCAAGTCCCCTTACCTACATAAAGCTAGATGCATAAAGCGGTGTTTGTATCTGGAGTTCATTTACAGTGACAGGAGGCCGTGATGCCCATACTTACTCTATGTGTTTCTCTCTGGCGGTCTCTCAAATAAATGAATAAATAAATATTTAAATATATATTAAAAATAATGAAATACGAAAATGAATGAAATATTAAACTAGGGCTGGAGATATGGCTCAGCAGTTACAGACACTGCTTGAAAAGCCTGATGGCTTCTCTTTCTTTGTCTCTTTCTCTATTTCTCTCCCTGCCAATAAATAAATAAATAAATTGGAGGAGGGTTAAAATAAAAATATTTCAAGAACTGGAGAGATGGCTCAGTGGTTAAGAAGACTGTCTGCAAAGCCTAACGACCTAGGTTCGATTCTCCAGTACCCATGTAAAACCAGATGTACAGTGGCACCTGTATCTGAGTTCATTTGCAGTGGCTGGAGGCCCTGGTGCACCCATTCTCTCTGTCTCTGTACTCTCTCTGCTTGCAAATAATTAATTAACATTTTAATAAAAATATTTTTAAGTCAGGCATGGTGGTGCACACCTTTAATACCAGCACTTAGGAGGCCGATGGATGTGATTTCAAGGCCAGCCTGAGACTTTATATATATATATATATATATATATATATATATATATATATATATATATATATATATATATATAT
>PVHP010055068.1:0-10238 GCA_004024765.1 Zapus hudsonius | reverse complement strand
CAACTAAATATTAAAGTTATTTAAAAAGCACCACACTGTTTGGATAACACAGTGTTTCAGTATGTTGCAGTTGCTAATGACAAGAAATAATGTTTGTAAGGAAGCAATCTTCAATTAATCATTTCCTCTTTTAGGGGGATAATTTATGGAAATAAAATGAGGCTAATAAAGCAGAAAGAATGGGAGGAAAGAAAGAAGTAAAATAAATTGCTTCCTTTTGTAACAACAAGAAAGTCATGATATCCATCATTTGGCCAGAAATATCATGTTGCTAAAGGCCTTATTTAGCATTTGATTCTCATCCAATATAGCCGAAACAGAAGGCATCATATTTCAGCTTTCCACTGATTTCATACTCCATTTTAACCCCATAAATGTCTTCCAAGATTGAAATGTGAATAACGTAACAATCTTGGAAAATTTCCTGTCAGATCTGAGAGAAAGAAATGGATGAAGTGGTGAACCATAATTTCACTCACTCTTTAATCCTGATGTGAGATTTTGATGTCTTGCTCCCTTTATTAAGAGTTGAATTTTGTAAGTAATAAATAGAAACCCAAATAATTTATAAGAGGAGCAAACATATGTAAATATTTTAAAATATTTATCTCAGTTATTTGGTTACTGAGCATTATACACATTTCCTAGGATACATAAAGAAAAAAAATCAAATCTCCTCAGTCATTTCTCCATCATTTTCAGCCATAGTGAAATCTTAAGGAAGCGAAGGCAGGAAGTGTTGTCCAGGAGCTTTGTGAACTAACAGTAGTATTAATGTGCTTCCTGCATAGAAATGTCATTACCGAGGGTTTGTCTGCTGGTGGCTAGATGACCATCTCCAGAAACACAAGAGTTACCCATAGGGAAGACCACCAGAGTTGAAAGCTATGGTAAGTAGCAGTAGCTCAAAGAGCATTTCATGGATGAGTGAATATTCCTTGAGATAATAAAAATATTTAAAATTTTTATGAATGAAGAAAAATTTCATTATACCTTCAAATGTTATTTTGATGCTTTTATTTATTGGCAAGTATAGGAAGACCGAGAGAAGAGAGACAGAGAGAGGGAGAGGATGTCCTTGGGTGGGCCAGGGACACTACAAACAAATCCAAATGCAGGCGTCACATTGTGCCTCTGGCTTTATGTGGGTACTGGGGAATCCAAAGAAGGTTCTTGGGCTTCACAGGCAAGTGCCTTAAGTGCTGAGCCATCCCTCCAGCCCTTTGTATGTGATTGTAGATCTATATATTAAGATGTCTAGCACCTGATTAAACAAATTCCTTTGGGTTTCGATCTTCTGCCATGATGCTGGCTGATTCATTCCTCACCCGATGGTGGTAGTCACTACCTCCCTAAGACCAGTGCATTATTTAGCCCATCGACTATTCAACGCAGATGGTAGAAGAGGGCAAGGGAATAAGACATCAAAATAGAAGGAGGACTACGTGGAAAAAGGAGTTCGTTTTGTGGAATTGTGGGGGAGAGGAGACAGAATGAGGGTCATGGGAGGGGGTTGTGATAAAGTCCCAATATGAATCCCATGTCTGCTTACATATGAAAGCACCTGGGTCTCTATTTAGTCCATCTATTGAAAATGTAACTAACATACATGCCGTTTATTACATATGAATTGACAAATACAAAAAGACTCAGTGAAATTTTATAGACAATATAAACTAGTAATATTCAGCTAACTCATCCTAGGCCCTAAGTTAAGATATGTCTTTGGGACTAGAAAGTAATTATCAACCAGAATATAAAATGTAGAACTGTAAAAGTCAGGTAATTTCCATTATTCCTTGAACCTAAGCAGGTATATAGATTTTTTTTCCTAAAAATATGCCTGTTGTCATATAGAGAGCTAAACTGAAATGGAAAGATATTGCTAAAAATTAACTTTATTATTCATAATAATAATTTCATTGGACTCACTATGTTACTTTTAAATATTATTTTAAAATATATTGATGAAATAAATACAATGTGAAGCACGAAGCTCTTTTAATAGATGTTTGTGGGGTTTTTCTTTTTTTCTTTGTGTGTGTGTGTGTGTGTGTGTGTGTGTGTGTGTGTGTGTGTGTGTGTGTGTGTGTATGCCATGGCATGTGGAACACATACAGCTTTAAGGTGTCTGCTTCACTTTCTTTGAGGCAGGGTCTCCTGATGTTGCAAATGAACCACCAGACTGTAAGCAATGTCAGACCAACTGGCCCATGAGCTTCTGATTCTCCTGGCTGTACTTCCCATTATTGTAGAGGGGATGAAATCACAGATTCATGGACCATTTTGCATCAAGCTTTATCTGGGTGTTGGGGAAATAAACTTGGGATGGCAGGCTTTTCAAACAAGAACCTTTAAAGGCTGAGCCACCTCCCCAGACCTTGAATAGTTTTAGTTATAGCTTTGTTATATTTACTGATATCTTGTGATGTCTTAGGTTGAAATGCTTTTTTTTTTTAGTTTTGAAAAAGCTGAAAGTCAAATGTTAAAAACAAATACCAATATAAAGATATCCACCATAAGATTTATTCGTCTATGTGGAACATCTATTATATCTCATTTTCAATCCTCAATAATGAATGAATTACCAAAGGAAGCACAGTTAATCTATATGCCACAGCAAAATCACCATAAAAATCTTTAAGAAAAAAAGGAATCAGAATTTAATTTGTCATTTATTTTTCTCCATAGGATATGATTGGAGATAAGAAACACTAACTGACTGACGCATAAACCACCTTACACAATAATAAAATGTCATCTTGTATTTTAATGATATATAATTAATATAACTTTTGGAATTAAAATATTATAGAAAGTTTAAAGACTTGCTTTGTAGTAATTAAACTCTAATGACACAAAAATATGATTTTGGAGAACATATTTACAGATCAAAACCAATTATACAAAGCCTCTTTTTATTCTGTACATATCTGTGCCTTACACAAATTCTGTGCTTAAACAAATCATTTGCGTAAAGCAACATCAGAGACAACTATTATGATTGATTATCAAAAGCATTTATAAAAATCCTAGAAGATGACACCGTCATGGTTAATTCATTTAAATTTTAACAACTCTGATATGAGAATGTGTCTAAAAGTTATTCTTTCTCTGAGTTAATGCTACTTTCTTCCCAAATGCTTTCTTACTTCTGCTATTGTAGTTTTTTGGTGTGTATGTATGTGTGAGTTCTTATGTGTGTGTCTGCATGCATGCCATGGTTCATGTGGAGGTGAAGTACAACTTTCAGGTGTCCACCCTCACCTTCCTCCTCCTCTAAGGCAGGATCTCACTGTTCCTTACTCACAGCTGCCTTAGTCTGTGTCGCTGGACAATGTGAGCTTCTGTGAAATGCCCCTGTCTCTGCCTCCCATCCCCTCAGAGTGCTTGGATTGTAGAACCCCACATGGCTTCTGCTTTTACTGGGCATGTGGGTCAAAGCAAGTTCATTATCCACTAAGCCATTTCCCTACCCCTAAAATTAAACCTTCTGTCGGAAGTTCTGAGTCTACTCTGTTTCTGTGCATTCAGAAACGAAGCATTCCAAAGTACCACTTTATGCATTAAGGAGTGCTTTCTCCTATTTCCCACCACTCATAATTGACATCGGTGACTTTCCTTGTTCCTTCACTGCAGGGGACTTTATTTCTCATTTAGTTTGAATCACTGTCTTCCAGTTTGATGCTGGAATCCTCTATTAGATTGCCTATTTTCTTTCCAAGGTGATACATTATATATATATATATATATATATATATATATATATATATATATATATATATATAATGTCATGCCATGTTAGTCTTGATATTTGAAAATTTATTCAGCTTAGGCACATATCAAGGATAACACCATTTCTTCCATCAAGTCTGATGGCTCCCTTTTGGACTGAGTGCTCACAGTTATATTTACAAAGGAGAGGAGTAAGGTTAGCATTGCTACAGAATACTAAATTCGTTTTTCTCTAGACCATAAAGAAAGCACTGCCAAAGATATTTTATGAAATTTGGGTATGATATTTATGCCAATCAAGACATAAATTGAGATGAGTTAGCTGGAGAGAGCACTTACAAGATTAAATTCTGTGGAAGTTTTACTAGGAGACCCTGAAACGGAAATGTATGCTTATAGAACAGCCAAGAAAACTATTAGGAAGTGAAATTCAATGATGCCATTACTTTAGAAGATAGGACATAAAATATTTCAAACATCCAGAAATTTAAGATGGTGTGATGATTTTTTAAATATTGGTACTTATGGCGTGGCTTTTTCCTTTCTGGACTCATAAATCATCCTGTGGCTCATTTTGGTGTGCAAGGAAGGAGGCATGGAGACAGTTTAGAGGTGAATTGACTTGACAGTCATTTTCTTCAATGTGAAGTTGGACGAGCTCCAGTTCTGTGCACAGCATTTTAATTTTTTTTTTTAGTTAAAGGAACAGAATGGAAATAAGTTGAGGTTTCTCGCTCACATCCTGTCTGATGTGTGATTAAAGACAAGATCTACTGACTCCTGTGTATTGTCAGGCTTTGAAAGTAAGTTTTCAGTAAATGGTTACTAGGGGTGGAGTACGTGCTGGGATCAAGCAATGTGGATCTGGGTTTGGCCTTCAGTTGGACAACTCACCCACTGCTGCTTTACGGGGGAAAGGAAATATGTGGGGAGTGTGTCGAGGTTTCATCTGAAGTAAAATTTCTTCCACCTAAATTCTGAGTTATTTTATATACAGTCACATTATTAAAATCTCAGGATATGTAAAATATAGAGTGCGATAGAAGATGTTTACTGTTACAGCTGGAAATGATCATACAGATGTGTATAATTTGGCTTCATGTTGCTTAGGAGCTTTTCCTGAAAAAACCATGTCATATCTTGATATGTTTCCATATGAGCACATATATTTTATTGAATGTGAGAAGTGACATAAGCAAGACAACAGACATGATTTAAACAGGGTTGGGCTCTGGACTTGGGCCCATTTTACTTTCAAATATTGACATCAACTCTTTCAGGATAATGCACCTATCCCTAATGGGAAGACTGAGCCTGGCCAAATGGGAATGCCTGCCCTAGTCCAAACATGTGGAATCCACTCTAATCTATGATGGGTGTGTTTTATGTTGGTCAGTTAGCAACATAAGCAGTCAAGGAATACAGTGGTCTTCAGAAAACAGTTTCTTTGCTGCAGAGTTTCTAGTGAAGGTATTTTTTTCCTTCCCTAAAGCTCAAACATCAGCATTATTTATCCCAATAAGTTAATAAAAACCAGAAAATTAAAACATGAAAAAACAGTTCATATAATTTTATAGAACAACAATTCACTTTCACCATGTACACTGAGTCAAATATTATGAGGAAATCTTATTCACATTGATATAGTCACATGTAGCTAAGGAGTTTTATAAAACCCACTTTCATAAGCTACAGACACTATAAAGTCACCAAAACTGGAAATACTATCCAATGATGAACAGTTTGCTTATCCAGCATCACATTAAAGTATTTCTTTTTTTTCTTTATGTATATGAAATATACTTAACATAAGAATTATTTTAAAAGAGTATTTGTATCTAAAAAGGGGCTGGATTGTTAACCAAATGAAAGCACCAGCAAATTCTATATGTATCTTTAAAATATTTTAGTCATAAAGACTATTATTATTAATAGTTCATAATATTTCCTAAGAAATTGTATATCTGAATATGGTGTTGATAAAAATAATGCACAGCATAAAATATTTTTCAATATGAGTAACGGATTCTACTTTGTTAAAATCTCTACTGGAAAATAAAGATGATAATGAAACAAGTAAGCTACTGTATTGTTACTTGAGGTTTTTAGATAAATTGAGATAATTTATTCATATTCATTCCAAAAAGGATGATGAATACCTACAAAATTCATGGTATTATATCAGTATTACCTCTAGACAGATATGAGGAGAATAACAAAATGCGTATTGATATGGAGATTATACCTTGTTTGGAAACAAGTTTTACTAAATCTTTCTGCTTCTTTCATTTCCAGTTATAGTCATCAATGCTCACAATACAAAGAAGTATAATCTTTAAATTAGCAACTTAGTATATCATAATCCTTCCACAATGGAATGGTGTGCTTTCCATAATTTAATAATTTAACATGAAGTAGATTAATGGAACAATAGTAAATACTATCTTTTTCAACTGAAGAATGCCACTTTAAAAAATCCAGGGAGAGTGTGTCAATAAGTCTACTATACCCAGGCTGAGACAAAAGATCAAAACATTTGTTCCAATATAAGGGTTTTTTACTTCTTTAAAAATAGGATAATACAAATAGGAAAGTCCTTGGCAAGAAAAGTTTATAGTACATCATTCCAAAATACTGGCTGCATTCGTGGCTGACATCTGTTTCTCCCAGACAATTCTGCTTAGAGTTCAGGAGTCAGAGGCCAGAACATTCACATCTTGCAAGTGTTTTCTTATCATGCTTCAAACATGGATATTCTACACATGTCACAAAACTAATTTTAGTAAAACAAAACTAAGTTAATTATCAAAATATAACAGGTCTGCATTTGTGAATAAGGTGAAAGCCCCCCAAATAGTGAACAGAGTTAACTGTGTTGTTACACTATTCACATTTTTCACATTAGCCATTGTTTAACTGTAAATTGTTCATTAGTGATGTCATTGATAAGTTTCCCCAGCAGAGGGAAGCATAACTTCATTATTATTTTCATAAATTCTTGAAGTGGGGAGATGAGTTAGCTTTACAATTTTATTATCCTTTAAAAGAAAGTTGAATTGAATAAGCAACTTTGTTATTTAAAAGATCTTGACCTCTTGAAGGAAACATAAAATGAATTTGGTCCAAAATTGCCTAAATCAAGGATATATCCAACTAGTAAGTCAGTCTAAAATCCACTACCTCCTTGTCTACTTGACTAGGATATACAAGAACATACTGGGTTTATATCACCAGTATTTATTATATCATATTTTCCACTTAGGAATTTCACACAAGTATGAAGAATAAAAATCTATTTTATGGGGCTGGAGATAGCTCAATGGATAGGGTGCTTGCCTGCAAACCCTAACAACCTGGGTTCAATTCTCCAGTGTCCACATAAACCAGATGCACAAGTGGCACATGCATCTGGAATTCATTTGCAGTGGCTGGAGGCCGTGGCACAGCCATTCTCACTCTCCCTCTCTCTTTCTCTGTTTGCTAATGATTAAATAAATAATATATTTTAAAAATCTATTTCCTGTCAGGGCAGACAGTTCAGTGAGTAAAGTGCTGGTTTTTTTGGCAGGCAAGAGGACATGATCATCAGATGAATAATTTGCATGGTCTCTCCTGAGACTTAATTCAAGTTTAGTCATTGATATATTTAAATGAGTATTTTTGTTGCCTGTTTCCTCAACAGATAATATATTCAGAAGTATGTAATTCAATCTGGTCTTATTTTATGTAACAAAATTGAGCGTTGTATATCATAAGGATCTCTTTCGTCAACTTACCATATCTGTGATTAGAAAATGGGTCCCCAAGGAGTGTTTTCTTCAGCATCCTTTGTCAGCTTGATTTTCACCCTTCAGCTGCATTTTGTCGAGTATTACAGGAAGGGTATGTGTAGTGTGGGTGTCTGGACATGCATTATTAGTTCAGCCCAGTGTTAGAAATTGTCATGTTGAAAAGTTTGACTTACCATGGTGTTGTGAGTCTGAACAGTGAGTCAATGGGTCTCCATTTCTTATATCTTGCCGTCTCGTGCGTCTACAACAATGACATGGATGTATTATTATAGCACAAATTTCTCACTAGGCATTTCTCAAAAAAAATGAACAATCAACATCTATGGCAGGACTGGAGAGATAGCTTGGTAATAAAGTGCTCCCATTAGGGCCTGAGTTTGATTTCTAGAACCAATGTAAAATGCCGGGTGTGGTGATGGTCGCTGGAATCCCAGTGCTGAGAAGGTGGAGACCCTGAGGCTTGCTGACCAGCTACCCCAGGCCATTTGGTGGGTTCCAGGCCAAGGTGAGATACTGTCTCATAAAGGCTTGAATGGCATACCTGAGGAATAACATTAGAGGTTGTAGTTGGGCCTCCACATGGATGCACATGCATGTGCACCTGCACACACGTGTGCCTACACATATGCAATATGATGGTAAAAAAAATCAAAACGTTACAGGAAGGATGTACTTGCAGTTACGTTTAGTGCAGTTTGATTTTCAAGATGGTGAACATGAGGAACACAAGTACACAAAAGAACAAGGTGTTAAATAAAAGTTGAGGGGCTGGGGAGAAGGTTCAGCGGTTAAGGCGCTTTCCTGTGATGCCTAATAACTGGGGTTCCAGTTCCTGGTACACAAAAGAAGCCACATGCTCAGGTGGCACATACATCTGGAGTTTGTGTGCAAGCCGCTAGAGGCCCTGGTGCACCCATTCTCTATCTTTCTTGTTCTCTCTCTTCCTCTTTCTCCCTCTCACTGTTTCGCTGCTGGCAAAGAGATAAATAAAAATATAAACAGTTTTGAACTGTCAGTAACAATTCATAGCTTTTGGTACCAGACTCATTCAATAATAATCTAAACTTGAGAAAATTCAGGCTTAGTTTCTGAGAAAATAACATATAAATTTTCTTATAACAACCATTTTCTACAACAAAAGGATTCAACTTCTTTTCTGGTCACTTATGTGGGAATTAGCTTGAAATTAAAATCCACATGAATGTTTTTATCCCTTAATGCTTGTGCACAATTCTCAAGTAGACTTTTGTGAGATATTTAGATTTAGTCTGGGAATTCTTCATATATATATATATATATATATATATATATATATATATATATATATATATATATATATAATTTTGTTACATTAACATATTACAGAAAAGTAATTTTCTCTTTTCCTTTGCTTCCTTGCTTATTTCCTCTTATCCATCTTTCTTTCTTCTCCTTCCTTCCTTCCTTTCTTTCTTCTTTCCTTCCTTCCTTCCTTCCTTCCTTCCTTCCTTCCTTCCTTCCTTCCTTCTTTCCTTCCTGAGATTTTATTCAGGGTCTATTCTAAGGACTCTATCACTGTGCTAACCTCCAGCCTGTTTTTCTTTTTTGAGGTACAGTCTCCCAAGGTAGCCATGGCTGGCCTAGTAATTGTTCTGTACCAGAAGTGACCTCTATGCTCTGATTCTCCTGCCTTTGCCTCCTGAATGCTGAGTTTACAGGCACACACCTCCATACCTAGTGTACCAAGTTTGTGAAGCAATTAACCTGTGCTGTGAAGAAAAGCAACTATAAATGTTGAAATTATGTTCAAGGCCTGGCCTTTTCCAGGAAGGGTGAGAGAGAAAATATGAGCTTACCTTTAATAGAAAGGCAAAATTTGTATCTAAAAATAAAAATTAATTTCTTATACATTCTATGGTTAAAATTGTATGAGAGTTTTTATGAAGTTGGAAATTATTTTTTAAAGTTGCTAATGGCCAACAGGAAGGAGGATGTAGATTCTTGCCATTAGGTACTAACAAGAGGGGTTGATTGAAGGAGAGGCTAAATATGGAGGATGGAGATATTTAAAGATTGTGCACACTTGTCTCTTTTCACATCTATTTTAAGGACTATTGTCTTGCTACAAAATTAGCTATCATCTCTGAAAAAACTCTCACAAAGGCCATTGAGAATTGCAAATATGGAATTTGTTACTGTATTTATAATGTTAGAAGTCTAAAGTATTTATAGATTTCTATTTGTAGAAATAGTGAGACTATCAAACAGATGTGCACGTTACAAAATTGAGTCAACAAGAGAACTTGTGAAACCTGAACCACAAAGCATTTAGGGAAATCTTTTCCACTAGCACTTCAGCTTTAGAAAAATGCTACCACTAAGAATATATAAGTTGCATGACATCTACACATTTTTTTCACAGACACAAGTAGAGTCAGGCGCATGAAATTGGATTAAGTGAAATATACAAGGCATAACAATAATGTGTCAATGAAAACTCTTTTTGATTTTTGAATTGTAGGTATGCAATAAACATTTTCAAATATCTAAAGGAGCAGGTTTAACTTAAAGTACTGTCTATGACTTTTGTTTTAATCTCCTTCCTTGCTAAGGAAAGTTTAAAATTCAAAAGGCTTATTCCTCAATCATAAAATGCTATTAATTATAATTTCATAGGGTGGAATTATACTAATCTTTAGTTTAAACTTGAACTCCTTAGTTTTGAGTAACATG
>PVHP010055067.1:0-10242 GCA_004024765.1 Zapus hudsonius | reverse complement strand
TGAGGGCAGTGCAGGAAGAAAATTCCAGAGAGTCAGAAAGTCAGCAAGTCTGGGAAAGGGTTGGAATACCCTGCCTGAGGTTGACCAGGACAACATGGGAGCAAACTCAACAAATACTCCTACATTTATTATATAACTGATATTATGTGACAAAATGATAACACTATAAAAACATAAATGGTGCTAGGTGCAGAGAAAGAGATGCACAAAGTTAGTGGTTGGGAGAGGCTGTTTTTCTGAGAGTGAAAGTAGCTTTATCAGATGCATAAAGTGAGAGGAAGCTGCAGAGATGATTTAGTGGGGAAGGTGCTTGCTAACACATCCCTGGAACCCACGTACTGCCACACACAGAAACGACATGTGGATCCCAGCCCTTCTTTTTTGAGATGGGAGATGGAAACAGAACAACACAAGGACCTGCTTCTAACAAGGTGAAGATGAGGACCAACACTTGGGGTTGTCCTCTAGCCTTCCCATGCACACCTTGGCATGCACACACCTGCATTCTTAATATGTATGTGCATGCACACACACTCAAGAAAGAATACAAAAGGGGGGAGTGAAATAGTCAAGTTAAAAAATAACAGCTCCCACCAACAGATTGGTGTAGTCAAATGACAGAAGACTGGGCCAGGGCTGCAGACAAAGCACAAGCACAAGCTTATGTCATTGGTTAGCTACCAACCCCAGACGTTAGCTCTGCTTAAACCTCTCTTGGCTTCAGTCTCTTCATGAGTTAACTCCAGGTAATGACATTAAGTACCCCTAAAGATTTTGTGAGGATTAAAAAAGACGATACATGTGAAATGTGCTGTTAAATTCTTGCATGTCCTAGTACCTCAATAAAAGCATGCTAGGTATCACTTTAATTATGATGATTTATTTTTTTAAAATGGGGATGACCTAAAGGGTTTAAGAATGAGTGGCATGGCCAGACTTGTAAACTCCTGGAAGACAGAAAACCTGCTTACAGTTCATAACAGCACACAAATGTGATGACTGAACCATCGGCACTTAAAAAGCACTCATTGAGTTCAGCTGTTAAAGTTAAACAAAGCTAACCACCATGTTAAGACTAGCATTTTAATTCTCTTTTTCTAGAACAAACAAGGAATGGAGAGGCGATGGAAGCTATGTCACCCCAAAAAATTATAACTGAGAAACTCTCCTATCTAGAGCTCTCAGACACCAATACAGCGCTAGCAATACCTAATCTAACAGATGCTCTTTAAGATGAATGAGCTACCAATGTGCTTGGAGAGAGAGAGCATACTAATAGAACCAAAGGAAGAATTATAAGGCAGTATAATACACAAACTCAATTTCAAAATAATAAATTTTATTATCCATATCAAAGATATTGCTTTATTAAAACTGAAGCTCATACATATAAATCTGAAGGAACCAGTGCTTTCAAATGTCATTAAGGCAAACATGTGAAGTCAGTTATCTAGAAAAATATCTAAAGAAAGTTTACAAAACGTTTAATATGTGTAATAATGTTATTTATACATACACAAACCAAAAAGAGCAAATTTACCAAAAAGCCATTAAAACAAGATCACTCAGCACAATAAGGTATAAGATCAATATTCAAATGCCATTAACATTCACATACATTAATAACTATCAACCAGAAAATGTAATACACAGGCTGTGCATGGTGGCACATACCTATAATCTTAGCTCTCAGGAGATTGAGGCAGGAGGGTTTCTGTGAATCCAAGGCCAATCTGAGGTATGAACTAAAACCCCGTCTCAAAAAAAAGCAAAAAACAAAAAAACCAAAAAACAATAAAAAAGAAAATGTAATATACAAAGCAATACTACTCCCTAAATGCAATAAAAACTTGTTGGAAGTGTTGGAGGAGGGAACTTTATGATATGCTGAAAATATTACTGATGAACATAAAACATTTAAATAAATGAAAACATATTCATAAATAAGAAGTCTCAATAATCAGGCTGGGAAGATGGCCCAGGGGCTAAAAGAACTAGCTGTACAGGCATGAGGACCTCAGTTCAATCCCAGAGCCTGTGTAACAAGCTGAGCAAGACCATGACTGCCTGTCACCAAGGGCTCAGGGGCTGAGGGAGGTGGAGAAAGGAGGATCTCTAGGGCTTACTGGTCAACCAAGCCAAGTGGAAAACAGTAAACTCCACATTCAGTGAGAAACTGACTCAGGGAAATAGGAGGAAAAGTGATAGAGGATGGCACTTGAGGTTGTCCTTTAACTTCTGCATACATGAACCTGCACCAACACATGCATACCCCATGTGCAATGCACACCACACACACACACACACACACACACACACACACACACACCCCACAAATAACAAAAAACGTTCTCTGGAATCTAGATCATAAAATATCAATTTTCTCAATTTATAAGGGTAGATAAATTTCACTCAAAATCCCAGCAAACCTCTAAAATCCATATGGAAGAGTAAAGAAACCAGAATAGAAAAAATAATTTTTAAAAATAGCAAGGAGGAAGGACTTATCCTATGGGGTATGAAAACAACAATCATAAGAAAGCTCGGAACCCCCCCCCACACACACACACTCAAGAAACTTGGCTTAGGATAAAGGTAACAGTATAAAAGCAGGAAAGGATGGTTTTATAACCACTAAGTAAAAAAAAAATACCATTAGGTCACTATAATTTACATAAAATAAACTCAAGATTGATTAAAAGACTAAAGGATGATAGAAGAAAACAAAGACACATTTAAATCTTTAGAGAACAGGAAAGCTTCTTGAGTCAGACCCTCAAAAGTTTCACATAAAAAGATCAAAGGTTCTGTATGTCAATGGGCATCATAGAATTAACATTAGAAGAGGATATTTGCATCTAACATAAATATGCCCCCCAAAAAGTGTTGTCATGGTTTGATCCAGGTGTCCCCCACAAACAAATGAATGTGTTCTGATAGATCGATCCTCAGCTGATGGCAGTTTGGGTTTTACAACCTCGATGAAGCTGTGTTGTCAGGGGCAGGCTTATGGGGTTATAAGCCAGCTTCCCCTTGCCAGAGTTTGGCACACCTTCCTGCCGCTGTCTGCAGTGCTGTGGCGGAGGTGATGTCCAGCCCTCTGCTCATGCCATCGTTTTCCCTGCCAGGATGGAGTCTCCCCTTGAGTCCATAAGCCAAATAAACCCATTCCTCCACAAGCCACTTTTGCTTGGGTTCTTCCTGCGCAGCAACAAGAAAGCTGACCACAACAGTTTTAACTAGAAATCTTTAAATAACTTAAATAAATGAAAAATAAGAGCACAAAAGATCCTCAAAGAATATGATGAAAAGTCACAATTAAAAAGTTTAGAGCCAGGCGTGGTGGCACATGCCTTTAATCCCAGCACTCGGGAGGCAGAGGTAGGAGGACTGCGGTGAGTTCGAGGCCAGCCTGAGACTACATAGTGAATTCCAGGTCAGCCTGGGCTAGAGCGAGACCCTACCTCGAAAAACAAAACAAAACAAAACAAAATAGCCGGGCGTGGTGGCGCACGACTTTAATCCCAGCACTCGGGAGGCAGAGATAGGAGGATCACCATGAGTTCAAGGCCACCCTGAGACTACATAGTGAATTCCAGGTCAGCCTGGGCTAGAGTGAGACCCTACCTCGAAAAACCAAAAAAAAAAAAAAAAAAGTTTACAGGGCTGGAGAGATGGCTAAGTGGGTAAGGCACTTGCCTGCAAAACCTAACAACCAGAGTTTAATTTCCCCAGTACCCACATAAAGCCAGATGCACAAAGTGGCACATGCATCTGGAGTTCATTTGCAGCAGCTAGAGGCCCTGGTATGTCCATGCTAGCCCTCCCCCTCCCTCCTTCTCTCTCTTTCTCTGCTTGAAAATACATAAAAATATTTTTTAAAGTTTACAGTAAAAGAAAACATAATAGATTTAAAAGACCAAAAAAGAACTTATTTATATTATAAAGGGAAATTTGCTAAACTACTTCACATTCATCAGATTAGCACAAAGATAAGGTAAGAATAGTGTTAGTAAAGGTGTAAAGTCTCAGTGCACGTCAACTGAAGAGCAATGTGGAAATTGCTTAGGTAACATAAAAGTATACACACACACACACACACACACACACACACACACACATCTACTGGGCATGGTGTACATGGTTTTAATCCCAGCACTCAGGAGGCAAAGGTAGGAAGATCCCTGTGAGTTTGAGACTAGCCTGGGACTATGGAGTGAGTTCCCGGTCAGCCTAGGCTAGAGTGAGAGACCCTTCCTCGGAAAAAAAACAACAATAATAATATGTGTCTGTGTAGTATGTATACACATCCTGTCAGGCATTGTGGTGCACACTTTTAATCTTAGCACTGAGGAGGTTAAGACAGGATCACCATGGGTTTGCCAGTCTAGAACTTCAGAGAAAATTCCAGGTCAGTCACAGCCTGGGTTACAGTGGGACGCTACCTCAAAAAACAAAACAAAAAAAAAAGAACAAAAAACCAGTGTGTGTGTGTGTGTGTGTGTGTGTGTGTGTGTGTGTGTGTGTGTGTGTGTGTGTGTGTATGTATGTAAAGAAATCCATATATAAAATAGGAAGGGAATGTAAGGATGTTTGCTGCAGTGTTGAGTACAATAGCAAGAATTTATAACAGTTATCTCTCAGGAAATTTTTTCCAGTGTTGTAGATTAATGTAATGTGATATCAATCAGAAGTTACTAGTTGCTGAAGAAGTCTATGCATATTTAAATTTCAAATTTTATGTGAAAAACATTTTATATTGTTCACATACTTAAAACAGATTAAGAATAGACTGAGCAGGGTGGGAAGATAGTTTCATGGTTAAAGGAGCTTGTCTGCAAAGCCTAATGGCCTGGGTTTGAATCTATAGTACGCACATAAAGCCAGATGCACAAAGTGACACATGCATCTAGAATTTGTTTGCAGCAGCAGGAGGCCCTGACACGCCCATATTCAAGCTCTCTCTCTCTCTCTCTCTCTCTCTCTCTCTCTCTCTCTCTCAAATAAATAAATAAAAATAGCTGGGCATGGTGGCATATGACTTTAATCCCAGCACTTGGGAGGCAGAGGTAGGGGGATTTCTGTGAGTTCAAGGCCAGCCAGGAAGTACAGAATAAGTTCCAGGTCAGCCTGGGCTAGTGTGAGACCTTACCTTGAAAAAATTAAAAGGAAAAGAATATGTAAAAGTATTTTTTAAAAAGAATAGATTGAAAGAGCTGCAATGCAAATAAGTTTCATTAATGATACTTTACTACTTTTATTCCAATAATATGCCAATATGATTAATACAAAATAATAAGATGAATAACTATCATACAAATATTTGATTTTGATTATTAGACATAGCTTGTCTCTGTTCTCACATATTTCAAAATTCCATCAAATGAGAAATTAAATCTAAAAGATAATTTTATTTATTCATTTTTCATTAAAAATTAACTGTATGTAGAGAGATTAATAACAACAATGACTTACACAATGATTTACACAACATGTGTTGTGTAAATCACTGGTACCAACTTCCTTTGAACTTTGGATACGTGTGACTAAGTACTTAGGGTATTATTTCTGCACGAGGTCCTCAGAGCTTAAAGAAGTGCTTTTTCTCTCTCCAGCCTCCAGCCCTAGCATTCTCTTATAAACCTTCTTTTCCATCCCATGAGAAAAGAGCATGCCCCAGGGACAGAAGAGACATGATTACCCACTTCGGGACATGTTGTTTTACTTGCCCCTGAGGGAACATGTGGCAATGTTTACAGACATTTTTTGCTCTTACCACGAAGATGCTATTGGCATTAGATTACATGCAGAGACACTGCTAAATATCCTACAACACACAGAATAGCCTCCATAGAAACAAATTTCCTTGCTTAAAATGTCAGCAGTGTGAGGCTGAGAAGATGCGCTCTAGCTCCTGAAAGTCAAATGGAATGAAATACCCGCTCTTTTTAGCTGAAGGCTGCTTTTAACCTGATTGAGGGTCCTTCTGTACTTGGCATTTGTTAGGGTCTCTTTAGCAATTAGTTTCTTTTAGACTGTTTCATGAGTCATATTCTTTGTAATATTATATGAAGTATTTAATTCCACAAAATATCATTAAAAAATTCCTCATATGATTACAATGTATTTCTTAGTTCCTAAATTAGCATTTAAAGAAGTTTAATAGATTTATTTATTCATTTGACAGTATTTACTGTCCTCACTAAGTCAAAGCAACATATTGTGCTGTGAACTAGGGATACAGTGGTAAGCAAGAACAGATAAATGCTCTTACCAAATATAGTAGCTCAGAGTCTTGTAGAGAAGCCAAGAATACATACAATAACCATATAAATGATTAACAGCCTGCAGTTATGGATTTGAGCCATAAAAACCATGTGGGACAGATACAAGAATGAGGGAGAGCTGTCTTAGTTGTGGAAGAAGGCTCTCTTTAAGGAAGTAATGACAGAGCTGATATCTGAACAATGTCTAAGCAGTAATTGTAGAAATCAAGAGGAAGCATGCTGGATTAAGGGAAGCACATGCAAAAACCCGGAGGTAAAGAAGAGAATGGGGTGCCTGTGCTGGACTCTATGAAGGCCACTAAACGTGAAGTAGATGAAACAAAAGCTCCAGAGTGGCAGTGAAAATAACAAAGCTATGCCAGAAACAGAGGAGGGCTCCTACCTTGATGCCAGAGTGTCACATGGTGATCCTTTTCTCTTATGTGAGTCTGGGTTCGAAGGGTCGGAGGAACTGTCCCCGAGGCCACTCATGTTGAAAAACTTCACACCTAGATCATAAAGGTAAGAATAAGAAATTATCTCATAACCTTTCCAACCACATAGGGGGAGGAGCAGCTGCTGTATTTCTAAACATAGCCAAAACTTCTAAACAACGAAAAGGTGAATCAACCATCATGCCAGCAACAACTCTACACAAAAAAGGGTCATCAAGGACTCCTTGTTTTACATTCTTCTAAATTAGTAAAATGAAATTAACAATCCCCTTTGAAATTGTCATGATCAATTAGATGAAAACATTGTTAGATTATGAAGCCTGTTATCACAAAGAGGAAAATCATTTTCATGTGTAAATGCAAAGTCTAATATATAACAATAATCAAATAAATTATTTTTTTCTGGGTTGGGGGAATTCAAGGTAGGGTCTCGCTCTAGCCCAGGGTGACCAGGAATTCACAATGCAGTCTTAGAGTAGCCTCAAACTCACAGCAATCCTCCTACCTCTGCCTCCCAAGTGCTGAGATTAAAGGCGTGTGCCACCATGCCCAGCTGATAAATTATTAAATTTATTTTTAAAAATTTTATTTAAACTTATTATTTAGACCTTACTTTACAAAAATATTTTAAGCAACTTTATTTAGGATTGGCATTTTATATTGATATAAAAATAAATGATACTCATACAAATAAAATTAAAGCAATAAACCAGACTGGGATTTTGAGTTGTATTTTTCACTTTGATTCCATACTCCTAATGTGTGTTTATGTGGTCAGGCGGCAAAAATCAAATGTTTAGTCTATGTTAGGATCTTGGTATAGATGCCAGAAAACACAAAGTCATTCCCCTGGCACTTCAGCCAAGTGTGTCACACGGCCAATCTGTGACGCCTGTAATCCCAGCACTAGGAGGCAGAGGTAGGGGAAACACTTGAAGCACTTCCACTAAAATCAGGAATAAGACAAGGGTGTCCACTGTCCCCACTTGTTTTTAATTTTTAATTTTTTTTTTTTTTTGCTTTTTTAAGGTAGGGTCTCACTCTAGCCCAGGCTGACCTGGAATTCACTATGTAGTCTCAGGGTGGCCTTGAACTCACGGTGATCCTCCTACCTCTGCCTCCCAAGTGCTGGGATTAAAGGCGTGCGCCACCATGCCTGGCTCCCACTTTTATTAATATAGTGCTGGAATATAGTATACAGAACAAAAGGATTACAAGTTCATAAAGCCAAGATTTATAGAACCCAGTGATAAGTTTTTACCAGACTTACATTGTTTAATTCTGATTTAGCTGATTCATGTGTTCATTTAAACAGGTTGGATAGGACCTCTGCTTAACAACTGTTTTTTTAGCTGTGTTTGAATTTTTGTATGTATTACCAAGTAATAAAACTATATTTATAAAATTTTCTAAAAAAATAGTGCTGGAAGACTTAGCTATAGCAATAAGGCAAGAGACACAAATAAAAAGGGGTACAAATCAGAAAGAAAGAGATCAAATATTCATTATTTGTAGAAGATATGATTCTATACATAAGGGACCCTAAAAATTCTATCAGCCAACTGTTAGGGCTGATAAACACTCTTAGCAACATATCTTAGCAGGATACAAAATCAACACACATAAATCAGTAGCCTTCACTAACATATACTAACAACAAACAGGACAAGGAGGAAATCAGGAAACAATCTCATTCACAATTGCCTCAAAAAGAGAAAAAGAAAAAAAAAGGTATCTTGGAATAAACTTAACCCCAAGGAAGTGAAGGACTTCTACAATGAAAACTTTAAAACACTCAAGAGAGAAGTTGCAGAAGACACTAGGAAATGGAAAGACATTTTATGCTCTTGGATTGGAAGAATCAGTATCGTGAAAACATCAATCTTACCAAAAGCAATCTACAAATTTAATGCAATCCACATCAAAATTCCAATGGCATTCTGAAATAGGAAAAACAATCTTAAAATTCACTTGGAAACACAAAAAACTTCAAATAGCCAAAACAATTCTAGACAACAAAAATAAGGCTGGCGGTATCACCACACCTGATTTCAACATATATTACAGAGCCATAGTAACCAAAACAGCATGGTACTGGCACACAAATAGACACAAAGATCAATGCAAACCCAGACAGTTATAGCCATCTGATTTGACAAAAATGCCAATAATATTCAATGGAAAAATGACAACCTCTTTAACAAATGATGCTGGGAAGGATGAAAGTAGATCCTTATCGCTCTCCATGCACAAGAATCAAGTCCAAATGGATCAAAGACCTTAATATCAGGCCTGAACCTCTGGAACTGCTAGAAAAAAAAGCAGGGGAAAGACTTCAACATATTGGCCTACGCAAGGACTTTCTGAATATAACCCCAGGTGCTCAGGAAGTAAAACCCACTAATCAACAATTGGGACCTCATAAAATTAAAAAGCTTTTGTATAGCGAAAGATACCGTGAACAGAGCAAAGAGGCAACCTACTGTCATGGTTTGATCCAGGTGTCCCCCACAAACAAATGAATGTGTTCCGATAGATCGATCCTCAGCTGATGGCAATTCGGGAATTAGAACCTCACTAGAGCTGTGTTGTTGGGGCGGGCTTATGGGGGTTATAAGCCAGCTCCTCTTTGCCAGTATTTGGCACACCTTCCTGCCACTGTTTGCAGTGCTGTGACAGAGGTGATGCCCAGCCCTCTGCTCATGCCATCGTTTTCCCTGCTAGGATGGAGTCTCCCCTCAAGTCTGTAAGCCAAATAAACCCATTCCTCCATAAGCCACTTTTGCTTGGGTTCTTTCTGCGCAGCAACTAGAAAGCTGACCACACAGTTTTGGTACCAGAAGTGGGGTTGTCTGTTGCTGTTGGAACCCTGATTCTGTGGTTTTGGGTCTTTTGGAAGTGATTTGCAGGAGGAATGTGGAAGGATTTGAAATCTCAGCCTGAGAGATGCCTCGTAGTGCTGTGAGTACAGCGTGATGGACCATTCTGGTCAGTTACAAGACCTGGATGTAGTGAGAACTATGGACTGTGAGGTTTGGCTTATGAGGGGGAGAAAGAACTTGGTCAGGACTGTGCCAGAAGCAGTTTGTGTGAGAGGCTTGCTGTGTTCTGCCTGCCTGTATCCTGGAAACCTGTGCAGGGTTGCTTGACGTAAAGATGGACTGGTATGAGCAGATGGAGATGGCACAGAAAGAAAGATCTTGGGGTCGAAACTGCTGCCTGTTCACCTGCAATTGTTTGAGAGATGACAACCATTGAGATTCAGCCAGCTGGTCTGCACTGGAACAACAGGAAGATTGCGGACTCTTAGGAGTAAGGGGCTTGAATGCTTTGATCCCCCCTGGATTAACAAGTTGGTAGCCCACCTGGTTCTGTGGAATGGAGATTGGTTAGAAAGAGAGGGTCATTGGATTTGCAACACAGTTTTGTTTTTGAAAAATGGCCATCGGTGTGTGAAGCAGGTGTGCAAGGTTGCCTGCATGGAGCCCGATGGAGCCATGAGGATGAACTGTGGGTTGCAA
>PVHP010055066.1:0-10251 GCA_004024765.1 Zapus hudsonius | reverse complement strand
TCCTTCTCTGCAGGGTTCCATATGGATCCTCCACAATATGACTGTGGTGGCTCATCTCTTGCCATGGTCTCATCTTTTGGCCTGCTGTCGGGTGGTAGAGTTATATGGGCCACAGCTCACTCGCTATATCCTGAAAAATACAAATACAATCTCCATTGGAGAGTTAGAACAGTATAGGTTAACAGATATAGACCATTCTGGATTACCTAGTTTCTATTTTTAGTAGCCTCCCTGTCAGACGTTCGCATAGTGCATCTTTTCTTGGGTGCCCAAGAGTATGGGATCCAGCATGCTGATGCTTTTTATTAACTTAATAAACTAAATTTCATGTATATTTTTGATTAAGTCATTTCCAGTTGTAGACTCTACAATTATCTATCTATATGTCTCTATGGAGATTTACATTGGCAGAAATGAAACCTTATGAATCCAAATAATGTTGGATAATAAAGTGTCACTGGAGGTGTGAGAATTCCAGATCATGACTGCACACTCTTTGCTATATATGAGTTGACCGGATCACATCACCACAAGTGCAAGCCACTCAGAAACAATCTGTCAGTAAATGAAAGCACTCTTCTGGGATCTTCACGTGGCCACGTATTCTGACCACACATTGGAAATTAAATCATGTCTGTTTTTCCTTCATGGTCACTGTTCTACAGATATTGGCCATAATCCTCTCCACCCACCTTATGGCACATTATCCCAACATTCACTGTTCTCTGTAGACCCATGTGTTAATCTAATTTCTCCAAGTGCTCAGACCAGTATTTCAGATGACATGAAAACATTTTTTTCCTAAAATGTAGACTTCTTGAATGAAAAACCTTTAACTAAAACCAAAGTAGTACATTACAGTTCTAGGTAAAGCTTGGTAGAGTGTGTCACAACTTAGAGTAACAAAGATAGTTTCATACAAAATGAAAAATGATGAAAGCTACCTGTGACACAGAACAATTTAATTTCCTGTTCTTCGTAGTCATCACCTCACCCTCAGGTGTGAAAGAAAGACCACCAGCTCTGAATATGATTTCAGTGACTGAAAACTAAATGTCAGATTCCTGAGAAATAGAACCATTCCATAAGTGTCAGTTTAAAAAATGTTCCTTTCATTGCCTATATTTTAATATGGATTTCTACCTTTCCAAAAACATTACCCCTATGCACAAACAAAAGAGTAGAAATTTGTTGGGGGAGATTCATTTTATTTGTGGGATGTGGTTGCTTGATCAAAATTAGAATGTTTGACAATATTGGAAAGTATAAGATGCTTATACGAAAATTAGATTTTGTAGTTTCAAGTTGGTCTCAAAACCCATCCAAGCAGAAAATTTGTGGCTGCTAAGAGCTCAACACTAAAGGAGATTTATTACCTGCCCTCCAAGGCACGGGTACCACTGTGGATGAGTGGATTGAAAGAGAGAGACACAGGGCTGAAAGGTGGACTCTGAGGTAATACCACCCCCCATACACACACATGGGGACTGGCTGGGGCATTCGTGTCCTAGCTATGATCACATATAACCTCATTGAGGAGGACCCTCAGTAGAGAGTAGGCATGAGTGTAATCTAGTGGGAATATGAACAATTTATGATGTGTTCATTCATTAAACAATACAAACAGTGAAAAAAAGATACAATTTATTAGAAAGTGGTCATTTTAGTATAACTTGCAGACACTGACTTTGAAGAGGATTCTGAGTTGGTTCTGACTTCCAAAATAAAGTTCTTCTCATTCCAGCTCAGGATATTTGCTCCTAATATGTTTCCTACTTATTTCTAATAGAGATGACCACATTTACCCAGTACTCAGGAAGCTACTGAAAATAACATTTGAATGGTGTTTTTCTGTTTACAAAATACTTCATGTATGGTTCCATTTGATTCCAAGATCTTTAAGTCCATCTCACAGAAGAAAGTCAGACACAATGAATGACTCTTACGTGCATTCATTTAGTGGGATACCTGTTACAGAGTCTATGTTTTAGACATAACATACTAGTCTTCCATTATTTAGCTATGCTCTGCAGTGTTATGGCCTTTTAAAAAATTTTTGACTTAAGGAAGCTGATTTTAAATCCCTTGGTTATCAGCATGGTAAAAACCCAAAACCTTTCAGATGTTTGCTATTCATGAATATTCATTAATTGGAAACCACTTCCAAAACATGGTGGGTTGTATTAAGCTCAGAGGTATTAAGAGAGAGAATTCAGATGCAGAAAGGAAACTGATCTTCTGAAAATGTTACAAATAATTGGCATCCCTTAGACAGAGCTCCCTTCCAGGCTAATCTGCATATAACCCCACAATCCCAGAACAATCACATTAGCATAAAATGAAATACCCCCAAATTATGGGAAAATTCTGGCACTGGTAGGTTGGTTATAACTCTATAGAAAATGCAATTGCCCTAGAGAAAACTTTTGATATGGAAAATAGCTCAGATTTATCCCATTGCCTCTCACAATTAGCTCTGTTACTAAATGGGCCTATTAATCTCAATATTTCCAGGATAATTGTTTGTGGCTTGGTGATAATAGCAAGGCACCATCTGCACATAAAATCTCTTCCCAACCCTTTGCTACTGTTATTGTTTCTCAATGCTAACACTAAGGGCACTCATGCAGGCATGGCTAAAGAACCAGGGGCGTGGACATGTGACACTTCTCAGTGAGTACAGTTTCAACAGTTCAAGCATAAGGACTGGAGGTCAGGTCCTCAGCACCACAGTAAAAGGCCAGGTGAGGTGGTGTGTACCTCTAATTCCAGCAAAGGAGGTGAGAAAACCCGGGGTTCACTAGCTAGTTCATCTACCTAAATTGGTGATCACCAATTTCAGCAAGAGATGCTGGCTAAAAGAATAAGTTAGAGAGCAATTGATAAAGATATGTTACCTTTGCATCTGGCCTTCACATGCACACAAGTGCACATGTACACATACACATATGAGCACGCATTGTCACATAAGAGAACGAGGTGCACTGTTCTTGTTGCATCCATCTGGGATAAATTTACACCTCGAAGAATAGTTCTTACCATTTGTAGGGAATTTATCTGCTGAGAAGATTTGATCCAAACAAAGACCCAGGTAACTGGTCCCCTCAAGTGCCAACTGCAGTGTCCTTGTGATGGGGATGTGTTCCTAGACCCAAGTCAAATCGTTTGGGGGACAGAATACTAAAGATGTGTCCTACTAAAAAGTCACTTCTAGCTATTAAGTTTTATAGCAAATTTAAGTAACTTAAGTGATGGAAAGAAAAAAATCCACCTAAGTAATGACCCGTATTTACGGTGCACATATGAAACAGAAATGTAACCACTGTGAAATTGCACAAAGCAAACCATAGTATTTATAATTATCCTGTGTTTGGTTTTCTTGTGGAACAGAAACAATACTGAACATCAGCATTTAACACTGAGATTAAATGTTTCTTTGACTTAGTACATAACCTTCTTTCAGCATAGGATGGACTGGCATTGGTAATATTAAATCTTGTATTATTTGGGAAAGGGTCTGAATTGTCACTTCGTGGAAAATATGTAGCTGCATTTCTTGATTTGTTAAATATTTCCTTAGTCTTTGTTGATTTTTCTTTCTTTCTTAAAACTTAATTATTTCACAGATTTATAGATTGGGAGGAAACACTTTTTCCCTCTTTACAATCTCAATTATTAATTTCTTTGTGTGAGACATTGTTAAGTGGGAACAGCTTGGATATAATCTTTGTCAACTTAATATTCATGTGCCATTAGACTTCAGTATCACTCATGTATTAACTAAAAATTATTATTTAAAATAATCTCCTAAGTATACTTGATACCATGTATCTTCCCAACCAGATGCATCTGTGTGTAAAATTTACCCAGCACCACACACTGTAAAACTTCAGCATCTATTTGAAAAAGAAACAGCAAAAGACCAAGGTCACTGGCTGGGAAATTCTTCGTCAGTGAACAAGAAACTGTAACATTAATATTTATGTCTTACGAAGAGGACACTTTACCTTTTTTCTGATTGTCTCAAACACGTGTAAACCTAGATATTTTTAAGAAGATAGTGAAGAATTGGTAATGTTTCTTAAAGTCTTAGAATATTGGATAGATACAAAGGGAAGTGATATTTATTGAAAGGTTTTATTTTAAGGTACTTTGTATTAGTTTTTTTTTTCCTAAATGTAGTCTATCATGAACACTGTGGATTGTGGATTGCTAAGAATTAGATCCAGAATGTTCTGTGATGTGTTAGGCTTGATGCTTAGCTTGTTGTTGTAAAGTGGTGGAGCCTTTACGAGTTGAGGGTCCTAGGTTGCTGGGGGCACGCCATCAAAGGCCATTATTTGACGTCTTTCTCTCTTTTTGCTCTCTGGCCCCCATGGAGTGAGCAGCTTTCTCTTTTGTGCATTCATGTCATGACGCATTGCTTCATTCTTGACCCCAACGCATCCAGGCAGCTCAGGACTGTAACTTCCAAAACTATGAGCCAAAAATAAATTGTTCCTCTTTTTAAAATGATTATTGCATTTATTTTACTACAGTGGTGGATAATGTACTAAGACTGAAATGTACTTAGTATATAAAAAAGTAATGAGACACATGAAATAGTTAAGTCAAAAAGATTTTCTTAATCCTCCAAACTAGTTAACATATGTTCTGAATCAGAGAGCTGCAAACCCATATTTGTAGAGTAAAGATAAAATTGTAAAGTTTTTCTCACAATTTAGTGAGTAGTACAACAGTTGCAGGCCTAGTTAAAGTTACTTCTGAGCAAGAACATTAGAAAAATGCTAGAGTGGTTGTTCCAAGCTCTTCTATCCTCAGAAATAGCGGTGCGTGCATGTGTGTGCGCGCGCGCACACACACACACACACACACACACACACAAATGTCAGCACCAATTTTGTCAGAACTTTAGGAGACAATCTTACAAAAAAGTCAATATTGTAAAAAGTTCAACTAGCCAACAATAAGGAAATGTTTCTCTTTTATTAACTGGCCCTTGCATCCATCCATACTTACACCAGTTGGAATTATGAAATGGTCTGCCTATGTTGCCATCATGGGATTATGATTTAAATTACTAGAAAATAGAGAAAAGACCTTATTTTCAAATTGTTCTGTGTTTGTTCTCAAATATCTGAAGTAAACTAAACACCCATATCTCTTAAAAACGCAAAACAAATATGAATTCTAGAACACCAACTGTATTCTACCAAAACCAAAGGAATGTCAAAGGAAAATAAAATTACAGACCTATATGTTTCATGCCTATGCAAGCCAACATTCTCAAATACTAGGGAGTTGAATCTGACAACATAAAGCAAGCATATGATAGCAGGTTGGGATATATTCCGGGAAAGCCAAGGTGGTTTTACTTAAAAAAAATCAATTTAGTATATTACATTAATAGAATATAGGAAAAATTAGAAAGTCTTCTCAAATATTGCAGAAAAAGGTACTTGATAAAATTGAATATTCTTTTATCATAAAAATCAGAAAACAAGGAATAAAAGGAGATTTTCTCACACGATGAAGAATCTTTATTGAAGGCCCATCAAAAATCATAAGACTGAATGCTGTTTCTCTAAGGATCTTTGTTCTCATTGTGGTTATCTTCTCATTGCTAGGAAAAAGCTCCTGAAAAAAGGCAGATGATAGGAGGAAATTCCTTATTTTATCTTACCATCTCCGGGGGAAGCTTCTTGATGGCAGAGGAAAGTATGGCAGGAGTAGACACTGGGTGTCACCTCTACCACCGAAGATGGAAAACAGCAGGAGAGTGAGGTAGCCATGTCAGGAGGAGCCAGAGGAGGGTGAGGTAGCCCTGGCAGAATGAGCTGGCTATAACACCCATCAGACTGCCCACAATAGCACACCTTCTCCAGCAAGGCCCCACCTCCCAAATTGTCACAGCTTGGAACCATATTTTCACGACACATGAGTTTATATGACATTTCTGATTCAAAGCACCATATTTTCACTGGCTCCCCTAAATTCACAACCATCCATAATATAAAATGCATTCAGTCCAATTTTACATGTCTCCATAGATTTTATCAATACCAATACTGTTTGGAGATTCCTATAGCCCAAAGTCCATTAAGTGTGAGCCTGTAAAACCAAATATGCGTAAGGCAGAGTAAATATTAACAATGCAAAAGATGTCATTTCAGGGAACCTTTGAAGCAGGACAAATATCAACTCCTGCAGCTCTATGTCCATATGGGAGGCATAGTGATGTCTCTGGAGTTCCACTTTTGCCCCTCCAGCTATGCTTCTCAGAGCCATTGAAAAACTCCATCATGAGTCAGCAGCTCTCCTTGGCACGAGCAAATGTCCTTGGTTCTCACTGCAACCCAAGGTTCATCCTCATGTCTCCCTTGGGACTTCAGGCAGAAACTCCAAAAACCCTGCCGTCCACTGCCTTTTGGTCATTTCCAAAGAAACAAAGTTGCAAATCCAACGTCCTTTTCTTTTCTGCTGGTTTTGAGTTTTTGGTTAGTTACAGGCTTGTCTTTGGCACAAAACTCATTTTGGACAATTTATAACCCCATCCCCCATGGTCCAGCCCAGCAATCCCACTAAGGAGGGCCTCCAGAGGGTTGGGGACAGGGAGGAGATAAATAGGGGTATCGTCATAAGACTTGCTCATACAATGTGTATAATTATTAACAATAAATAAATAAATAAATAACTCAACTAAAATAAAAAATAACTTCTTTTAGTTGGCAAAAATAAACAAAAAATTCATTTTGGGTGTTTGAAACAGTAGATATTTAACTGCATTTATTGCTATAAGTTTACCTTTTAGCTTTGGGACAAGAAGGAATATTTAACTGTATTTGCTATAATCAAATTACCCTTTAGCTTCATAATGAATATAACGCCCCAATCTTCCCTTTTGGTGCCTGTTGCCTAAGGAATGACAGTTTGTGGATTGCTTGCTTAAGTGTTAGACTTTGAAATTTTAAAGTCTCCTCTTTGAAACACTGATCTCTCTCCCAACTCCCTAACCTTCCTCGAACATCGACGATCAGCAGTGACTGCAAAAAAGCTTACTAAATTAATAAAACTAAAAAATTGTTTTAAAATTTTTGTCTTCAAATCATTTGCACTTGAACATAACTTGAAAATCAAATCTGCTTTTTTTGCCCAGGCTCTCTAAATTAAACCATTTTTGTGCTTAATATTTTTATCTCTCTGAAATTCTAACGTGAAAATCTTTGTACTTAACATGGCTGAAAGTATTGATTGATGGGCTGTGTCCAATGTTTGTTATCTTTTAATTTCATGCAAACCATATGATGGTTTGGTCTTCAACTGCATCAGCATAAGAAACATGTTTAGAAAGCATAAGAGCTAAATCACTATTTTGAAATGAATATTATAAGGAAAATAGTATTAACTGATTCATTCCAAACACTGAAACTTTTCTTACTACAAGCCTGTTCACTGGCTCATACTGAATTTAATTTCTCTTTGCTCTAATTTTGTCCTGCACAGTCTAAGTTTTTCTGTGTTTTGGATACTTGTTATTTGTCATTAACCTTTTCCCTCTATGCAAGAAGTTACATATACCTTGTATTCTTTTAAGCAGAAATATGGCCAGGACATCATTACTATCAAACCATGCCAAAATTAAAATAGTCAAGGTCTCAATATTTTGGGCCCATCTTAGGTTATAAGATGTGATTTATTTTTTTCCTGCCAAATTTCTGATTCAAATACGTTAATGCTCTCACTGTTTTCTTAATTGCCTCAAGAAAAACTTCTTTCCCACAAATGCTCCCTGTCTACTTGGGCCCATTCTCAGCATCATCTCATACGACCTCCTTACCATTCCTGCGACTGAGGCATCTCTTCTCACATTCCTGGGGAGAGTCACGGTGTGGGAGTTTGTCACAGAGCCCTGCAATGACAGATCCCAGATTCTCATACCAACAGCCTGACTCCAGACCTGCTCTTTCTGTCACTTTCCCTGTTCACAGCCTTGCTCAGAGTCTTTGTCCCCAGCTATTTATAGTAGATCTATCAACTTCAAGGCTCAACTCAAATGCGACTTCCAACTTGATGATCTGCCTTGCAATTCAATTCTTGTTTGATGTTTTCCTATCTCTTTATACTTTATACATCCACCTTTGTATTCTTTCCAAGGTTATTGTCAAGCATGTGGAGACCTGATTTCATAGTGCCAGGCACATTTATGTTCCTATTAATGTCTGGCTTCCAGAGACAACCATTAAAGAAATCTTTAAAATAATTTTCTTAAGAATCTGGGCAAGAAACTGTAAAAGAGTAAGAATCCGAACATCTCACTTATATTTTCTAAGTTTCTTTTGTTAAAAAAAATCAAAGATGCATAAAATGAAATGTCAGAACTTTAAGGAGAATAGCAAGTGGGAATTATCCAGCTTTACTTCTAATAGCCTTGCTGAAATCCCAGAGAGGCAAAAAGACAATTTGCAAGTTAAATCACTAATAAACCTCAACCCAATTTTGTAATCGCTTTTTCAGTGCTGATAAGCTATGGGCTCATGTGGGAGTACTGCCTATTTCGGGGCAGGCCCAGACGGTGTCAGTCTGTCCACCTTATTTCTTCCCACTGAAATGAGCTAGAACAGGGAAAGAAGCTTCGGATAAGAAGGAAGAAAAAGGAAGAGAAGGGGGAGCAAGGAAAAAATGAGAGGAAAAGTGTAAAAATGACTTTGGAATAGTAAGACCCCGTATCTGTGGATTGGGAAGTTTCAGATTCAAGAAATCATGGACAGAAAACACTTTTCTTAAAAACTGCGTCTGCCATCTAAATTAGCCTTTGAAGAATTTTTTGTCAAAGTACAGAGGAAAAATAAATAGCGCATGTTACAACTCTGTAAAGACCGAGAGGGCGGGGAGAGATGGGGTGTTACTTCATGGGAGATTGCTTTCCTAGCTAACATGCACAAGGCCCTGGGTTCACTCTCCAAAAGCACAAAAATTAATTAAATCAAATTTTAAAATAAAAGAGGGGAACATGCTAAGCTTGGTTCATGCTTACAGGGACTTCAGTTCCTGGTCAATTTTCCCCCTTGCCCTGGAGCTGAAATGAGTCAGCAGATCGTAGTGAAATGCATGGCAGGCAGCTTCCTCTGGCTTCTTGGCGCAGTTCGACCACAGCTTACAGGAGCCCAGGACAGCTAAAAGAACCTATCTCCCACCCCAAATTGGGCTATGTCTTCTGAGTTCCATTCCCCAGTACCCACATAAGGCCAGATGCACAAAGTGGTGCATGCATCTGGAGTTCATTTGCAGCGGCTGGAAGCCCTGGAGAACCGTTTCTTTCTGTCTGTCTCTCCTCTATCTCTCTCTATTTGTGAATGAATAACAAAATAAACCTATTGAAATAAAGAAGGACTCCTAAACATAGTCAGAGAAGTGTCACACATGCTCTGTGAAAGTCATCCTCCATAGGAAGATCAGGAAACTTGGAAGTTCTAACGTAGAGGAATGGTATACACAGAGGAATATTAGGAAATAAAACAAAACAACTGTCAATCAATAACCCCATATCTGGTAAAATCACTATTCGGAAGCAGAAAAAAATAATACATTCCACATAAATAACAGCTGAAGGTTCACATTTGCACTGCCGCCTGACATCTAAGTGAGTGAAGGCATCCCATGACTCAAGATTAAAGGATGCCTCATTGGTTTACAATTTTACAAAGTAAAATCTCAGGAAAGATAAACACAGAGGCAGTTATAAAAGCTGCTTTACTTTGGTTTTTCAACTCTTTATAAAATCTGTTTTGACTTCCGGGAAAGATGGCTGACTAGCAGACACGCCATAAACCTCGGGGAAATTAGGACCAGGTTCTTCAGCAGGGACCCAGCTCGTGGGCATTAGCTGCGGCCACGAGCCGAATTCCAGGCACCTACAAGTACAGGATCTGCACGACTGGAAGCTGACAGCGTGGAAAAGAGCTCGCAGAAAGCAATATCTCTAAGGCATTCTGCCAACCACCTCAAGTGGAGTTGAAATGGGCAGACCTCAACGCAAGAATATGACACCAGCAGAGGAAACTGCACCAAATAACAACAACACCACTAAAGAGAGAGAGCAGAAGCAGGACCTGGATGACATGACACTAAACCCCGAACATACTTGCACAGGCCCTAAAGAGAACTTAATGTTAGTCATGCAAGAAAAGATGGACCAACATATTGAATGGGTACAAGGTCAGCTCATTAGCTTTGCCACCAGGCTTAATATGT
>PVHP010055065.1:0-10281 GCA_004024765.1 Zapus hudsonius | reverse complement strand
TTTTTTTTTTTTTTGGTTTTTCCAGGTAGGGTCTCATTCTAGTCCAGGCTGACCTGGAATTCACTCTGTAGTCTCAGGGTGGCCTTGAACTCACAGCAATCCTCCTACCTCTGCCTCCCGAGTGCTGGGATTAAAGGCATGCACCACCACGCCCGGCTTTTGAGGTAAAGTCTTGCTGTAACCCAGGCTAATATTTTATTAATTTATTATTTTTTTAACTTTTTTTTTTTTGAGGTAGAGTCTCACTCTAGCCCAGGCTGATGTGGAATTCACTATGTAGTCTAAGGGTGGCCTAGAACTCACAGGGATCCTCCTACCCCTGCCTCCTGAGTGCTGGGATTAAAGGCATGCAGCACGATGCCTGGCTTTAATATTTTATTTTTTGCACATGCATGCAAACATGCACCACTGTCCCTGATGCCGGCCCCTTGCCACCTCCCTCACCTGGATATAGCGTCCAGACTTGATGCCTGCTTCTAGAACCTCCAGCGGAAGGTGTTCTGGGTACTCCTTCCCATGACTCTCCTGACTGTCACTCTCCCGCTCCCGGCGACACTGAAGGATGGAGTCACAGAGTTCATGGGCTGCCTTTAAATCTGGCCAAAAATTGTCCAGGTAATTCTGCAATGATCAAGGCACAGAGAAACAAGGTCAGGTGAAGGCAGTCCTGCCTTCTAGTGCTCCTGCGAGCCAGGCCAGGTCAAGGCCGCATGTGGTCCTGCCCTTGAGGCTCAGGTTTCTTCTCTACTAGCTCATTAAGTCCTGAGCTTTAGCAGGGAACCTGGGGGACTGTCCCCCAAGGCCTGCTTTCACCTTCTGAGTTCTCAGACCTCTCCTTCCTCTCCAAGTGGGAGTGTGCAAGGGCGGACACACACACACACACACACACACACACACACACACACACACACACACACACACACACGCAGGCAGCTTCCCCTTCCATGCTTCTCATTTCTGAAGACAACGGTCTACAAAGAATAGACAGGGAAAGCTTCTATGCATTTACTCTCACCCTTTTTTATTTTTATTTTTGTTTTTTTCCTCAAGGTAAGGTCTCACTCTAGCCCAGGCTGACCTGGAACTCACTCTAGTCCCAGGCTGCCCTCAAACTCATGGGGATCCTCCTACCTCTGCCTCTTGAGTGCTGAGATTAAAGGCGTGTGCCACCACAGTTTCCTCTTACCTTTTATATGTGATTTTTTTTTTTTTTTTGTTTTTTCCGAGGTAGGGTCTTGCTCTAGTCCAGGCTGACCTGGAATTCACTATGTAGTCTCAGGGTGGCCTTGATCTCACGGCAATCCTTCTACCTCTGCCTCCCGAGTGCTGGGATTAAAGGCGTGCGCCACCACACCCGGCTTTATATGTGATTTTAACTCAGTTTTAAGGCTAAGGTAAAAAGGTAACATTTTCTTTTGCCAGCTTGCAAAGGAAAGAAATATTCTTTGCTGAGGCTAGTATTTCTCCCATTAGTTTCAGGGCCCTGTTCAACCTGTCTCCTGCCTTCCCTTCTTCCTTCTAGCACTGGCTGTATGCTCAGGCATCACTCAGCACCAAGTTTTGTCGGTAATGTGTCTCTTCATGAGGACTTCGTCATCTTGGCTCTTCTCCGTCAAACTTCAAGTCCCCAAAGACATTCTGAGCCTCTCTCTTCACGATCGCTTTTTTTCTATGATCATTCACCTCTAAGGGGCCCTTGGCCACACTGATTGCTCAAGAAACATTACACGAAATAAAACTGTCCTACACTACTGGACTACAAAGAAAAGTAATTTTCAAGAAAGTAGAAAAATGTAATTTTAGTCAAGTGTCCTCTGAAGGGACAGGACATGATGTATTGCAACAGAAAAAACAAGTAACGCTGCCATTAATATGGAGCATCTCTGGAACTCGCTGGCACTCCAGAACATGTTTTTATAGTCGGGCTAAGAAAATTCTATTGGCCGACCTTTAGCCATACATACACATGAGACCCTTATGGAATCCATAATTCAAACTCCAACTGGACTTTCTGTAAACTGACAGGAGCAATGCAGGGCCTCACTCTAGTTTCTATGTCAAAAATGCCATCAGCCAGCAGACTTGATTGGACAGCTGGGCAGACAGCAGGGACCAGTCACCTGCCCAGAGAGTAACAGTCATCCCATTCTGTCACAAGGCACTTAAGAGAAAGAATGGTGTTGTCTGAAGAAACCAGCATTCATAAAGCCACCTCTCCCCCTTTCACTTGTCCCCACTCACCGCATACACACCTCCCAGGTGGGGACGAGTCTTTAAGGGCTAGAGATATGGCTCAGTTGGTAGAGGGCTTGCCTAACATGGACAAAGTGGTGGATTCTATCCCCGGCATGGTGGCACACACCTGTAATCCCAGCACTTGGGAGGTGGAGGCAGAAAGTTCAGGAATTCAAGATCATCCTCAACTGGAGCTGGAGGCCAGCCTGGGCTACCTGAGACCCTGTCTCGGCAAACAAAAAACCCCTAACCTTAAAACAGTTTGTGTTTTGTGTGTGGTATTCAGAAAACTAACTTGGGAGGCAGTTCAGCATAGTGGTTAAGAATTTTGGAGCCAGATTTGGGGGGCAGGGGGACTCTACTATTTTGTACCATGTGACCCTGGGTGGGTGACTTAGTCTTTCATGCTTTAGTTTCCTGAATAAAATAGGATAATGACCTACCTCACTGGATCAGTTCAAGAATTAAATGAAATAACACCTTTATTTGTCTTATTACATTTATGTAACACATTTACACTTGGCATTGATACAGTTAATTATTGCTAATGAGAAGAAAACATGTAAAACTAGTACTTTGTTGGTTAAAAACCACAGATTATTAGCAATCTTATCCAAAGAGCCACCACCACTACCATCACTGTAATAACTGTGCACCGAGTTTAGGGGCTGGAGGTCAGCTCAGTGGTAGTGTGTACTCAGCATGCATGAGGTACTGGGTTCAATCCCCAGCACAAAAAAAAAAACAAGGGCTGGAGAGATGGCTCAGTGGTTAAGGATGGTTGCTTGTAAAACCTGACGACCTGGGTTCAATTCCCCAGTACCCATGTAAAGCCAGGCATACAAAGCGGCATATGTATCTGAAGTTCATTTGCAGTGGCAGAAGGCCCTGGTGTGCCCATTCTCTCTCTCTCAAATAAATAGAAATATTTAAAAATATATCAAGACAAAACAAAACCATAAAAACAGAAAAAAAAAGAGTTTAATGTTACCGGGGTGGAAGTGGGGACTTATTGGGATGGTCTTGGACACTGTTTGCCTTACAGTCTCAGGAGCTGTCCAAAATATTCTAAAATTAGTAACTTGGTTGTTAATAGAGATATGGACCATCTGAAAATCTTCCTTCTGGTTTTAGTTTTCTTTTTTTTTTTCTTCTTCTTTTCTACTTTCTTTTGTTTTTGTGTTTTGAGATAAAACTCACTCTGTAGTCCAGGCTGGTCTTGAACTTATAGCACGCCTCCTACCTTACTCTCCCTAGTTCTGGGATTACAGGTGTGCACTATCACACCCAGTGCACTCTCTCTCTTCTGGGTTGTCAAAGGCTCTAGAGCCTTATAGGTAGTCCTTAGGACATGAATGTGAGTGCGCGCATGGTATGCAAACACCCTTGTAACTACAGCACTGGAAATACCTTGAAAGAAATCACAAACACTCCTTCTGTTTCACTTCCGTACTGCTGAATGGCTTCTTCATCTTCTGTCACCATGACGACTGGCATCCTGTCCTGGCAGTGGTGATAGTACCAAACAGCCGCGTTGTAGATGCTCCTGGGACAGCAAAGGGTGGTGAGCGCCCGCAGGCAGACAAAGACACTAGCTGCTGTTATCTGTCACCCTGTGGTCTACACAGCTAAGCTTTCATTCATTCACTCACTCAACAAACACTTCCCAGGGATCAACTATAAATAATCCTAGGACTGGGTCCTCTGGGGGAGAAAGAGGAATCAGAAAGAACACGACATCTCCTCTCCTTAGTTCAGCCACTGTAACAAACACTTTGAGTTCTGGATCTAGTCTAGAAACCACGAGGCTCTTTCGCCTTGTAAGACCCAGATGACAAGTTACTCCATGGAAAATGAAGCCAGGCCCTGGCTAGGAGAAAAACTGGGCTGCAAGTAACTAAAGACAGTAATAAAATAGGGTCTGATGGGGAATCTTCCTGAAAAGTCTGGGTTTTGAGGACTGTGTTCAGGACTGGAGTATGTTCATTTTATTTTATTTTTTAATTTTTAAAATATTTTATTTATTTATTTGAGAGAAAGAGACAGAGACACACAGAGAGAATGGGCACATTAGGGTGTATCAGGCTTTAGATAGCATTGGGGAATTGAACCCAGGTCCTTAAGCTTTGCAAGCCAAGTGCCTTAACCACTGAGCCATCTCTCCAGCTGTGGAGTATGTTCCTAACGAAGGACAAATGTGAGCAGTCCATTTCTGTAGGCATCTGCATCCAGTCTGCACATGAAGGTGTAAGGTCGTGTGCTGTGGCATGTATGTGTGTGGGTAGGTTCACACAACACTGACTGAGGACCTACTATGTGTAGTGAGCAGATTGTTTTGAGAACGCCTGGAGAAGGGTCTGTTCCTTCCTCTCTGGCACTGAGCCCTGTGGGAACTTGGGGACACTAACCAGGAACTCAGGATATTGCGGGGATTATTTTGCTTTGGAGAATTACAATATTTAGCAAATATCACAAATAAATAATTATAAGAAAGTCAGGTTAATAATTTTGTGTAGGTAATACAAAAATATTTTAAATCTTAAAGTCCCTTTACTTTTTCTTTTCTCCAAAGCTGACAGACCACATAAAGCCTGGGTGCTGGTGCCTCACCTGGTCTGCCACTTCTCCATGGACTCCCCCTTGTCCCGGGGGAGGTAGCAGTGCTGCTGGAATTCATTGGCGAAGAGGACACAGTCATGGCGCGCATCCTTCAGGAGGTTTCGGAGTTTGTTATACTGTCTGGAACACAGAGGAGAAAAATAAACCTAGCACAGCAGGTACTCAAGTCCGGCTAAGGATCAAAGGAGAGGTGCTTTAGAGCAAGAGATGGGTCACTTAAAATCGGAGGAACATCTCAGCACTTGGGAGACTGAGGCAGGAGGACTGTGAGTTTGAGTCCAGTCTGAGATACAAGCAAGACTCTGCCTTCAAACAAACAAACAAACAAACAAACAAACAAACAAACAAACAAACGGGCTGGAGAGATGGCTCAGCAGTTAAGGCGCTTGACTGCAAAGCCTAACAAGGCAGGTTCAGTTCCCCAGTACCCATGTAAGCCAGATACACAGTGGCACATGCATCTGGAGTTCATTTGCAGTGGCTGGAGGCCCTGGCGTGCCCAGACGCACACACACACACTCTCTCTATGTATTTCTCTGCTTGTAAACAAACAAACAAACAAACAGTTGGGCATGGTGGCACACCTCTAATCTCAGAGCTCAGGAGGCAGAGGTAGGAGGATCACTGTGAGTTCGAGGTCAGTCTAGAGCTACAGAGTGAGTCAGCATGGCTAAAAGTGAGACCCTGCCTCAAAAAACAAAAAACCAATAGGGCTGGGGAGATGGTTCAATGTGTAAAAGTGTTCATTGTGTAAATGTAATAACTTGAGGTGGGATTCCCCAGAACCCATGAAAATGTCAGATGTGGTAACTGTATCTATAATCCCAGCAAGCCTATAGCAAATCCACCAGTGAACAAGAGATCCTGCTCAGGGGCTGGGGAAATGGCTCAGGGGATAAGAGACCTGAGTTCAATCACAAGCATCCACATAAAAAGTTGGGCAGAACTGGAGAGGTGGCTCAATGGTTAAGGCACTTGCTTACAAAGCCCAACAACCCTGAGTTTGATTCCTCAGTACCCACGTAAAGCCAGATGCACAAGGTGGCGCATGCATCTGGAGTCCATTTGCAGTGGCTGGTGGCCTTGGCACACCCATTCTGTCTCTCTTTTATCTCTCTCTACATGCAAATAAATAAATAAATAAAAAAATAATAAAAATTTTAAAAATAAAAAATAAAAATGTAGACGATGAGGACCAACATCTGAGGTTTGCTGTGAGGTGTGTATTTGCACACACACCTCCGAGAAATAAAAAATGAGAAATAAAAAACCAAATCAAAACAAGCAAACAAAGAAATGAACAAACGGGCTGGAGAGATGGCTTAGCAGTCAAAGGCACTTGCTTACAAAGCCTGACAGCCTGGGTTTGATTCCCCAGTACCCACTTAGAGTCACATGTACAGAGTGGTGTATGTATCCGGAGTTCATGTGCAGCAGACAGAGGCCCTGATGCACCTATTCTCTCTCTGCTTTCAAACAAATATAGTTTTTTAAAAACCCAACCCTGAGAACCATTTATCTATCTATCTGTTCTTGGTATGAGGCGGCTGCTCTCTCAAGTGTGCTTGGGCAGGGTCTTGTTAATTAATACCAGGGGAGTCTGGCCATCTTACTGTGTGCTACCCCTTATCATCTTGCTCCTCCTGAGGCTGGGCACACAGAGGCAGCATCTGGCACTAAAAGACATGTAAGGTGATTAAGTTTAGGGATTGATCTGTGAGTTTTGTTTACGCAGCCACCCTGGTTCACATAAAGGAAAGCAAGTGCCATCTGTCAGATGACTCAAGGATGGCCTCCTACCTCTGCCCCCCCCAGTGCTGGCATTAAAGGCCACCACTCGAGCCAAACAGTCATTTTAAATAGCATCAAGTTGGTTGGTTTGGGATCTAACCATACATACTAGGCAAAGCTCACTCCCACCTCACCCCCAGAAGTCCATTGTTTATTTACAGGTGATTTCCTAGTAAGCCAGTTGTTAATATATAAGTTATCCAAAGTAGACAACTGACATTTAACATAGATATATACTGAGATAAGGTCTCATGGGCCTCAAACTAGGCTGGCCTGAAACTCACTATATAGCCAAGGATTACCTTGAACTTCTGGTTCTTCTGCTTCTACCTCCTGAATGTTGAGATTACAGAATTAGCATATGATCCAGCAACCTCACTTCTGGGGATGAACAGAAAAGAATGAAGAACAGACTTGGGCAGAGGTAGATTGCTTGTCTAGCCTGCACAAGGCTCAAGCAACCAAACAAAACCAGGATTCACACAGGTACCTGTACATCCACAGTGGCATTATTCACAATGAATGAATAAACCAATGTGGATGAGTTGGGCATGTAGCTCAGTTGGTGGAGTGCCTGTCCCAGCCCCACAAAAACCGGTCATGGTGGTTTATGCCTGTAAACCCAGTGCTCTAAAGGTGGAGACAATAGGATGAGAAGTTCAAGGTCATCCTCAACTACATAAAAGTTTAAGGCCAATCTGGGCTGCATGAAACCCTGTCTATTAAAAAAACGATATTCTGACATATGCTGTCACATGCATGAACCCTTCACATTAGGGTGGGTGAAATAAGCCACTCAAAAGGACACATGCTATGATTCTAGTCCTTCGAGGCAAAGTCGATTAGTTCCTATTGGCTGGTGGTTAGAGGGGGGAGGTACAGTTAGGGAAGATAGAAAGCTCTGGAGATGGTGGTGGTGACAGTCACACAAGTTGCAAATGGACAGCGGCACTGAACTGTACACTTAGGAAAGGTGACATGTGAAAGCCTATGGACGTATATTTTACCACAATGCTAAGAAAAGAGCTACGCTACTTGGCAAAAACAAAATGCAAACCACTAGTTTCAGTGGGATAAGTGCCATGAAAGGGAATGGGAGGGGCTCAGCAGCTCCCTGGGGAGGTGACCCTGGAGACTGAAGGATGGGTGGGGGGCAGGGACAGAGCTCTCCGTCCTGTCTTCAGCTGCCCATAGCAGGTGCATAAGGAAGCTCTCCAAATGAACCAACGAGTGCACACCGCACCTGGGACAGCAGTGACCCACGTCCAGGTGATAATTTAGGCGAATAAACTGTCAATTTCACAGTCACTTATCCTAGTTTTTGCCCGTGTATGTGGTGTGTGTGTAAGCTAGAGGTCAATGTTGGGTGCCTTCCTCTATTCTTTGAGACAGTCTCTTCCTGAACCTAGAGCTCACTGATTCGGCTGGACTGCCTGGCCAGGAAGCCCCAGAACTATCTTCTGTCTCCAACTCTCTAGCACTGAGGTTAAGGTATGCACCATCATTACCAGTATGTATGTTGGTGCTGGTGATCCAAACTCAGGCCCTCAGAATCATGCCTGTGCTTTAACCACTGAGCCACCTCTCCAACCCCACTCAGGTACCCTTCTATTAGGGTTCACATCCATCACCTTCACTTTAGACCCAGGAGTCCCTGAGCCCATTGCTCCCTGGATCATAACATACACAAACCAGACCCAGGCACCAAGTCGGAACAAAGACAGTCTTTTCTAATATTTAAGAAAATATCTAGGGCTGGAGAGATGGCTTAGTGGTTAAGGCACTTGCCTTCAGTGCCTAAGGCCCCCGGTTCAATTCCCCAGGACCCACATATGCCAGACCCACAAGGGTGGTGGCTCTGGTGCTCTCTCTCTCTCTCGCTCGCTCTCTCTCTCTCTCTGTATCTCTCTGCTTGAAAATGAATAAATAAAATATTAAAAAAAAGAAAATATCTAATTGAATGAAAGAAGTTTCTAAAGGGGAAGTTTTACTCCCATATATTCTTAGATTTTAGTGCTTGCTTACACTGTCAGCCAGCTATCAGCCAGATAAAACAAAGGGACAAATGGCAGTAGAATATTGATGGGGAAGGCAGGAAACAGCAAGTTTCTAGCAGACGTGTGGTTATAATTTAGTATCACACACAGACAAGATGGCTGTAATTTCTGCTAGTCAGGGTTTGGGGTGTTTATGATAGATTTAGACAGAAGGATGGCCTGTGTGGAGTCAGCACAGACCACTGTGATCCCCTGAGAAAGTTTGGCCAGAATGATGGAAAGCAATGGTTGAGAGTCAAGTATGATGCAAAGATCTTTCAGTTTTAAAAGATTCCAATTTTAGACAGGTATGGTGGCACATGCCTTTCGGCTCAGCACTTGGGGATCCTGAGGTAGGAGGATCACCCGAGTTCATGGCCAACCTGGGCTACAGAGTGAGCTCAAATTTAGTCTGGGCCACCTTGGAAAAAAAATTTCCAATTTTGGGTTGGGGAGATGGCTCAATAGTTTAAAATTTATTATTTATTTGGAAAGAAACAGAGAGAGAGAGAAAGAAAGAGAGAGAGAGAGAGAGAGAGAGAGAGAGAGAGAGAGAGAGAGAGAGAGAGAGAGAGAAAACAGGTTGGCGTGCCAGGGCCTCTAGCTGCTGCAAACGAACTCCAGATGCATGTGCCACTTTGTGCATCTGGTTTTACGTGGGTACTGGGAAATTGAACTGGGGTTATTAGGCTATGTAGGCAAGTGCTTTAACTAAATGGCTCAGCAATTTAAAGGCTTGCAAAGCCTGATGACCCAAGTTCAGTTGCTGGCATTCATGTAAAGCCAAGCCAAAATGTGGTGCATGAGTCTGGTATTCATTTGCAGTGGCAAAAGACCATGGCATGTCCATATACAAATATACAAATACACACATTTATTTATTTTATTTTCAAGGAGAGAGAGAGAAGAGAGAGAATGGGTGAGCCAGGGCCTCTTGCCACCGTAAACGAACTCCAAATGCAATCACCACTTTGTGCATCTGGCATTGTATGAGTTCTGAGGAATCAACACAGACTGGCAGGCTTTGCAAGCAAGCACCTTTAACTACTGAGCCATCTTCGCAGCCCATAGCAATATTTTTAAGGGCTGAAGACATGGCTCAGTGGTTAAGGTGCTTACCTGCAAAGCCTAACGACCCTAACTCCCCGTTTACCCATGAAAAGACAGATGTACAAAGTGTCACATGCATCTGGAGTTCATTTGCAGTGGATGGAGGCCCTGGTGTGCCCATTCTCTCTGTCTCTCTCTCTCTGCTTACTTGCAAATAAATAAATTAATAAAAAATAAAATATATTTTTTTTAATTTCAATTTTAGAGCCAGGCATGGTGGCACTAAAATCCCACACTCACTTGGGAGGCAGAGGTAGAAGGATCTCTGTGAGTTCAAGGCCATCCTAGAACTACAAAGTAAGTTCCAGGTCAGCCTGGGCTAGAGTGAGACTCTACCTCAAAAAAAAAAAAAAAATTTTTTTTTAACTTTTAAAAATATTTTATTTGAGGGCTGGAGAGATGGCTCAGCAATTAAGGCACTTGCCTCAGTGCCTAAGGCCCCGGGTTCAATTCCCCAGTACCCACATATGCCAGACCCACAAGTTGGTGG
>PVHP010055064.1:0-10249 GCA_004024765.1 Zapus hudsonius | reverse complement strand
TGCCTTCTCATGGTCTTTGTCATCCATAGAATCAGCTGAGTTGATAACATTAACAACAGATGGAATCCTAGACTTCCTGAATGGTTCTGAAACATTCTCAGGGTTGCAGCAAAAGAGAAGGTTGGTGAGTAGTGTCGAATCAACTATCAAATACATGTTCTAAAATTTTGTTTTAAAAAAGAAAGGAAGTTAAGAGCTGCGGGCTCTGCTACCCAAACTCTCAGAGCAAAAACATTAGCTGCCCAGGTGCTAGGCTGTTGGCACTCAAAGCCTCGAGCAACAGGCCTCTCTAACTTGAGCACCTTGGGCCGTAAACTCTGGCTTTGAAAGCTGTAAGTTCTAAAGGCTGATAGCCATAAGTCCTTTGGAAGCCCAGAGTAACACCTCTGACTCTGGGGATTTGGAGTCAGGAATCTGATTCTCAGAGGCTAGAAGCTAGAAGCTTCTCATAAGCTTCTCGGCTCCAGGATCTAGCCCATAAGCCTCTGAAATTCAAGGCTGCCAACACCTAGCTACTGATGGACTCATCTCAAAAAACAGCATTTATGTGCACATCGATGTGTCTTGATCACCAAGGAACACTAACTACATGGGCTGTTACTGGACTTTCTGTGTGGAGGAGAAAATGATTGAATGCTGTAAGAAATGCTTTTGAAACAAATTCTTTCCCAGGGGACTTTCCAGAGTCTCCAGTCTTCTAGGTTGCATCATGAATTTCCAACTAGGCCAAGTAATATGACCACAAAACCCTAATCTGTGGAAGATCTACGAGCCTGTCTTGAAAACCACTCTCTGCATGTGTCATCAGTCACTGTGATGGGCAAACCCTGCTGCTGAGGGAGGGTGGACTATCATCTACTTGAGTACAAGTCTCATCTATTTGTCCTGATCTAATGCTAGTTTGGAGAGTAATGATTGAGCCTCCCTTTCTTCATTGGTAAGGGGCAAAGCTAGACTCCATGTCCAATTGTGTGATTCTTCATTGTGGGATGATAAAAGATTCTAGAAGGACCAAATGTAGAATATGGACACAGAGGCTATTAAGGTGAGGGAAGGCTCAGATATTGAGACAAGTGAGCAGTGCTGTGCCCGATGGACCACACCTGAATCCTAGCACTTGGGAGGCACAGCAAGGAGAATCAAGAGTTCAAGGTCATATTGGATATATAGCAAGTTCAAAGCTGGCCTAGCCTACATGAGGCCAAGAAAGATGGGAAGAAAGAAACAGGAAAAGAATAACAAGATCAACAGAAATGGTATTCTGCAGGTGAAAGGCATAATAGTCACTCGATTCAACTCAGGTTTAAGGAGATTTTATTCCATTCTAGCATCATTTTTTAATTATTTTATTTAATCATTTTCAAGGAGAGAGAGAGAGAGAGAGAGAGAGAGAGAGAGAGAGAGAGAGAGAGCACCAAGGCCACCTTGTGAGAGAGCACTTTGTGGGTCTGGCTTATGTGGGACCTGGGAAATTGAACCCTGCACCTTAGGCACTGGAGGCAAGTGCTTTAACTGCTGAGCCATCTCTCCAGCCCCATTCTAGCATCTTTGAATTGATTTTTTTTACATTTTCTCTCTCCTCTCTATCTCTCTCTCCCTTACTTTTGAGATAGTCTTGCTATGTAGCTCTAGCTGGCCTCATACTCAATATGTAACCCAGGCTTACCTTGAACTCACAGCTATTCTCCTGCCTCAGCTGAGACTAGGCCACATGCTTTGGCTCTTAACGAAGGTTCCAGTGGCATTGAATCCTGGGCAAGTCATACATTGGGGGTTTGGTTAAAACAAAAGTCTTATAAAACCCAATGTCTGAACTTGGAAGATTGCTCAACAGTTAAGACTTTTGCCTGCAAAGCCTAATGACCTGGGTTTGATTCCCCAGTACCAGGCGGTGCATGCATCTGGAGTTTGTTTACAGCGGTTAGAGCCCCTGGCACACCCATTCTCTCTCTCTCTCTCCCTCGCCCTCCTCTCTTCCTTCTCTTTCTCCTTGCAAATGAATACAGAAAAAAATATTTTAAAAATAAACACAAAGTCCATTTGACTGAATTTTGCTCTGTAGATTTCTAAAGGTCCAGAAACCTATCAAAAGAAGTGGTGGAGAATGAAGCTCATATAACACAGACCTCTGGGCTCCTGCACAAAAATGTTGACTTCCTTACTTGATCGTTCAGTTCCAGATAGCTGTCAACTGAACTGTCTTCTGCGGCCATCAGCTGATTGACAGGAATCTTTGACTGTGCTTAGTCAGTGTGAAAGAAATCATGAAGGAGGAAGTACTTTGAAAACAGGAAAGCAAGTCACAAATATTTTATTATCATTCATACCACTTCAAGTATAATTTTGCCTGTACCACAGACATGACTTCAGGCAAGCAACTCATCAGCTCCACCCTTCATATAAATGCAGTTACAGATGGAAAGATGAACCAGAAAATGATGGTGGACGCCTTTGAAAGTCCAGGGTCAGTGCAATGCTTGCTAATTAACAGTAACCATACGACTGTGAAGTTATAAAGAGCTCCGGAATGGAGCAGAAGAACCCAGAGCACCTTGCTACTTTTTTTTTTTTTTACTTGTTGCCATTTTGATTAGGTTCATTAGCTCTACTAACCTATCATTAGCATAACACCCTGGAAAATTAATCCAGTCTGATGACTCAACATCAGGGAAATGAAACCAACTTCTGAATCATGTTAGAATTAAGCTGAAGTCTGAGGGCCAAGTTGTCCTTGCTTCTGAGTAGCTGAAAAATCTCAAGACGCTAATGATCTTTAGCCAAAAATATGGGTGTCCATCTTTCTATTTTCAACACGCTACTGAGGGAAACATATTCCTAACAGAATTATCCATTTGGCATAGGATAGGAATAGGAATTGCAAGTTTTGACATTATAATTATATATTCCTTATAAGCATGTGGTTGTGAGAAGCTAACTCTGCTACTCTAATTAAGATAAGCAGGGAAATTCTTTCTACTTCTGGGGTTACCCTGAACAGAAGTCTGTGGGTTTACAATTGAAACTTTTTGCTGGAAAACATGAATCTTTTGGGTGCTATGGTTTAAATGTCTCCCAAAGACTACATGTTGGGCTGACTTGCTGCTTATGGTGTCATAGGAGATGGTGGAAGATTTAGGAGGTCAGGGCGAGCAGATGGAAGTTAGGTTACAGGGCACATGTCCTTAAGAGGGGATGTTGGGAGTTTAGTCCCTTCCTCTCACCCACTTTGGTTCTGTCACCATGAGGTCTGCAACTGTGTTATTCCACACCTTCCCTGCCTCAAGTTCTACCTTACCACAAGGCCCAAGATAACAAAGTCAGCTGCCCACGGCAGGACCTGTGAACCTCAATCAAAATAAGCCATCCCTCCTTATAAGTTGACGTTCTCCGTATTTTATTACAGCAGTGGAGAGTGGACTAACAGAGTCTGAGCATTCTCAGGGGCCGAGGGAAAAGGTCTATAATAGGAAGAAAAGTGGGGGTGGAAAATTACTGAAGTCAAGAGACCACATGCAAATCAAAAGCAGTATGGAGAACTGGAAGATGAATCCAGGTCTCCAGGAAGAAGAAACTGAGGCACAGTGGGTTATAAATAGGCAGTGTGAGCTTGGGGCTCTTCTCTGAGAATGAGACCTGATTTCCACAGCTGGCATACCGTGCCATGTGCAGGTGTATGTGCTGAGCAAAGACCAGAAACTAGGTCGCCAAAGACAGAAAGGGTTCACTCCTTATTTTTTCTGTTTTTGTAAAATAAATAAATAAATAAATAAACCTTTCCACTTTCCAAATTAAATGATCCCAGAACTCTTTCCTTATAAATTCTTATCAGCTTTAAGATTATTTTGTTTTCAACCATGTATATGTGCTATGATTGCAGTAAATGACAGGCACCCTTTCCTAGTTAAACCTCAATTCAGATAAGGTCAAGCCATGATCCAAGCCTGTCTTAAGCCTATTTGTTCCATCGCTCAGCCTTAAAATCTGGCAGTATTCCCTTTGCCTTAATGGTCGAATCCACTTGGTAAACCCTGAAGACTGTGCTTTACTTGTGCAAGCTGGTTATCATCTCCATAGTGCTTGTTGGATTTCTTATAACCAGTGCACTAGTGCAAGGAATCCTCTGAAAATGCAGCTTCAATCCCAGCATGAACACTGAGTGTCTACACACTGCCTAATCAGTCAAGGAAAACTTAGTGAACAGCCTGCTCTTACTCCCGTGCCCCTCTCTACTTGACAGTCAGTATGTGGTAGACGGCTGGATTCACAGCTTATCCCATCAGCTTTCTCATTGCTGGAACAAAACACCCAACCAGAAGCAACTTAAGGAAGGAAGGAATGTATTTCAGCCGATAGTTCCAAGGGAAAGTCTATCATGGTAGGAGCAGGGTGGAAGCAAAGAGGAGGGCTGAATGCTGGTGCTCAGCCAGTTCTCCTCTTTTTATACAGTCCAGGATCCCACCCAGAGTTCAGGTGGGTTTTCCCACCTCAATCAACCTAATCACAGGCATGCCCAGAGGTAATCTAACCTGAAAACACCCTCACAGGTGATTCTAGGTTCTGTCCAGCCAAACCATTAATATAAACCATTAAACCTGTCTAGGATAAGTAAAGACATAGTAAAACTAACCTGCAGTGTTCCTGGTAATAAGACTGCCCGCTACTCATAAGACCGTTGCTGTTTCTGGAAAAATAACTGAAAGCCATTAGGCTAGTCACCTCTTCTTAAACCAAGCACACAACCCTAACTTTTAAACCAAGTATGATGCCATTCTCCATTTGGCACCATGTTATCTTTAGGTCTTCTTTTTAAAATTTTTTGGGGGGATTTTTTTTCAAGGTAACCTGGAATTCACTATGTAGTCCCAGGCTGGCCCCAAACTCACAGCCATCCTTCTACCTCTGCCTCCTGAGTGCTGGGATTAAAGGCATGGGCCACCATGCCTGGCTAACAAGTTGTCTTTAACAAGGGTTAAGCAGGCTTCAAAATCATTTTTACTCTCCTTCATTCCAGCTTATTCCATTATACGTACTGAATTTTTGGAACTATATACTTAAAACATAATCTTCTAAAATGGATTGCTGTTTCTCTAATATTTTCATACATTTTTAAGCAAGATATTATTCGCCAATAGAATATAGTCCCACATATAAAGAGTTATAGGGATTGGGATTAAACACAAGCTTGAGGGCTTGAGACAGCCTGCGTCCAAATCTCTAAAACCCACAAAAACTGCTGAACCTGGCCTCAAACATCAGTGACCCCATTTCTTTGGGGGAGACTGGAGAATTGTTGGTGCTTCCAAACAGCAAGCTCCAAAACCAGGAAGAGACTCTGTTGAAAGGAAAAACAGGTGGGTGTGATGGTGCTGCTGCTGGTGGTGGTGGTGCTGGTGGTGGTGGGGAATGACTTACATTCTCGGGTTCTCCAGCCGGGGCAGGTGAATTCACAGCAAACCACTGGTGAGGGCATCAGACGCTGCCTTACACATACATGTGTATACACCACACACACCATACCACACATACTATGCACAAGCAAAAAAAAAAAATTGGGCAAAGGACCTGAATGAGAACCTCTTGCCCCAAAGAACATAGAAAAGGATAAAGGGCTAGAAAGATGGCACAGCAGTTAAAGATGATGGCTTACAGAGTCTGACAGCCTGGGTTCAGTTCCCAGCACCCAAATAAAGCCAGATACACAGAGGCACATGTGTCTGGAGTTTGCTTGCAGTGGCAGGAGGTTCTGGTGTGCCTATACTCACTCTTGGTGTCTCTGTTTCTGTCTGTCTGTCTCTCTCTCTTTCTCTCTCTCTCTCTCTCAAATGCATACACATATTAAAAAAATAAATGGAGCTTGGGCATATAGCTCAGCGGTAGCTTTTCTAGCATGTGTGAGGCCCTAGGTTCAATCCCTAGTATGGCAAAAAGGGGGAAGGCCTGGAGAGCTGGCTCAGCAGTTAAGGCACTTGCCTGCAAAGCCTGACAACCGGGTTCAATTCCCCAGCACCCATGTAAAGCCAGATGCACAAAGTGATGCATGTATCTGGAGTTTGTTTGCATGCCCATTCTCTCTCTCTCTCTCTCTCTCTCTCTCTGCTTGCAAATAAAAATTTTAAAAAGGATAATAAGTACATGAGCAGATGATCAACATCATTTCTCATCAGAGCAATGAAAGCCAAAACCGTAATGAGAACGTCATGTGTAGTAATTTTAAAAAGTGAGAAAATCAGAACTAGAAAACATATGGAGACATTAGAACCCCATACACTGCTGGAAGGAATGTCAAGTGGTTAGGGCATTTTAGAAAACAATTTGGCAGTTCCTCAAAAAGTTAACCGGAGTTAACATTTGACCCAACAATTCACCTTCTAGGCACATATCCAGAAATGCATTTGTCCCCACACAACTTTCAGTGTTCACAGCAGCAGCATTTCTAATACTCCAAAGGTGCAAAGACTCACGTCCATCATGGATAGATAAATCAATACACTGTTGTTCAGCCATATGGAATGAAGTACTGGTGCATGCAGACTACAATATGATAAAACTTGAAAGATATGTGAAGTGAAAGAAGCCAGACTCACAAGGCCAAACATTGTAAGATTATATTCATATGATACTTGTTGACTAACCTATAGACATCAAGTAGATGCCCTGGGGGAGGTAGAGGCAGAGGAGAGTGATAGCTAACATTTATCACATGGGGTTTCATGTGATAAAATGCTCTAAATTGTAGTAATAGTTTCATATATCTGTGAATATGCTAAAAACCATAGAATTGTATGTTTTACAGGTGAATTGTAATACATATATTTCAATATCGCTGTTACCACACCAAAAATCAGTGAAATTAGCATTTTCAAGGTATAAACATTGATATCAGTTTCGATAACATTGATATCTGGTTGCTATTTTATCATTTTTTAAAAAAATAGTTTATTTTTTATTTGCAAGCAGAGAAGGGGGAGAGAAAGAGAAAGAGGACCTCCTGTCACTGCAAATGAACTCCAAAAGCATGCGCCACCTTGTGCATCTGACTTTATGTGGGTACTGGGGAATCGAACCCTGGCCCTCAGGCTTTGTAAGCAAGTCCTTTAACTGCTGATCCATCTCCCCAGCCGTTTTATCACTTTTAACACATATAATGGGCATGGACCTGATTAAAATCTGGTTCATCTATCATTCTAATTTTGTTCTGGAACACAACCCATCTGAACCCCAATTTTCCAAGGTTATAGTCACAACTGGGGTTCCCTCTCCTAACTCTGGGTGGGGAGGGGGTGGATCTACTATGGTTGCAGGAAGCTTCTGCAATGGAAGCGTTGGGAAGGGCCTTCTTTCTGGTCCGGGTCTACACTGGTTAGCACTGGAAGGCTCAGTCTAACCCTTCCCTGCCTGGCTAGAGACTGAGGAGCTGGGGGACCAGAGATCCTAGGGCTCAGTTATCATCGCTCCTTGGACTCTACTCCCCGGGGTGATGCCACAGCAGAGAAAGGCGCTTCTCACAGGGTTCTCCAGGCAGAAACTTCTTGCTGATCTTGGCAAGTGTCCTGCTGTCAGAGACTACCGGCTTTCTCTTCTCCAACTGCTCCCCTCTAAGAGACTTCTGCTTCCAGCAACGCAGATCTACTTACTTGAGAACAACTTGAAAATCTGGGCAGATGTTGAGATACCTGTTTGATGACGCTGGAAAGTTCCCAAGATTGTGAAAACTTCAAGGGCCAAATCTCAACAAGAAAGCAAGCACATGGGCTGAAGAGATGGCTTAGCGATTAAGGCATTTGCCTGCAATGCAGAAGGACCAGAGTTCGATTCCCCAGTGCCCATATACAGCCAGATGCACAAGAGGGCGCATGTGTCTGGAGTTCATTCGCAGTGGCTTGGAGGCCCTGGTGCACCCATATTCATTCTCTCTCTCTCTCTCTCTCTCTCTCTCTCTCTCTCTCTCAAATAAATAAAATATTTTTTAAAAAAAGAAAGCAAGCACACAGGAGCCCACCTACCACTCGACACTGCTTTTATGTGTCTGTAACGTGAAGCACCGCTTTGAATAGTCTCGGCATTGAGGGAATAAAAACTGGAGATCAAGGGCCCCTAAAGAGGAGATGCCCTGGTAAATATCCTAAAATTTCACTGGATAAGGTAATGCTCCATTGGTGGTCCCCTGGTGAGCCACATCAGGTATTCTTGCCTTTGTAAGATTCTCTTCACACTGGATCTGGGATAGTCATAGGATTTGCTTCTATCAAGAGCACATTAGGAAAGGTCACATAAAAGATTCAATAGGGGGCTGGAGAGATGGCTCAGTGGTTAAGGCACTTACCTCCAGTGCCTAAGGCCCCGGGTTCAATTCCCCAGGTCCCACATAAGCCAGACCCACAAGGTGGTGGCCATGGTGCACTCTCTCTCTGTCTCTCTCTCTCTCTGCTTGAAAATGAATAAATAAAATATTTTTAAAAAAAGATTCAATAGGCAATTGCTCGCTGAGACTCATATATAGGGGTTCGCCCTCTTGGGACCCAGCCTTCAGTCTTAAGTGAAGGTTATTCCAGCGGCAAGATATGGCATGTGGGGAGGACCTGAGGGAGAGACCGTGGGAGATAGCATCAAGATTTCCCAGCCAAACTCCAGGTTAATATAGCTTTTGGTGGCCCCAGCCAACACCACATGGAAAGAACTATCCAACCCACCTGTAGATTTATAAGAAATGACAAATCACTATTTTAAGGCATAAGTATAAAGGTGGTTTGAGATATAGCAATCAACTAAAACAACTGGGAACTCTAAGGAGCCCTAAGTGGACCAAAAATAGATCAGCTTTCACACATTGAGGTCCAGCTTAAAACAAAAATCAAAACATCATGTTCCCAACTTCCAAATCCCCGTCACAGCTGAAATAAGCATGTAAAGTCATCTTTAGTTTGGAAGATACAGTAACAGGTTTAAAAATTAAAAAAAAATACACTGTTTCAAAAGGACAGAAACTATGCATTTGCCCACAAATGTCCTCATCCTGGCTCAAAATAGAAACCCATTCGAGAATTTTTGAATTACTAATTAATATTATAATACTCCATGAATTGTCTTCAAGATAGTCCATCGTATTTACTCTTTTCTCTTAGAAGATATCTAAAGAAAGAATTGGGTGGAATTTTAATTTTTAAAAACATTTTCTGGATTTTACTGCAACAAAAATAAAATGTAAATGAAAGTCTGAATATTCATACCGTAAGACTACTCATACTCTACCAACTTTACAGGTTTTTGTTTTGGGACCCGATCTCAGGTAGCAGGCTAATCTCAAACTGGCTATGTAGCTGAGGGCAACCATGGATTCCTGATCCTCCTGCCTCAGCCTCCTACATAAAGGGATCATAGGCGGATCAGTGCTGCCCCAGTTGGCTCACTCAACAGGATTTAAAGTGCTTTCTGCTTTTCTTACATGAAAAGTGTGATTTTACTACACGCATCTTCACATGACACTCTGGCTTTTCAAGTCACTTGGGGATCTCTTCAGAAAGGGCCTCCCTTGTTTTCTGTAGACTTTCGTGGCTTCTTGCCAGTCCGACTTTGTTTTTCTCGGCTTCCTTCTCTGCTTCCTCTTCTCAGTCAAGCGTGGCTTCCTCTGTGGTGTTCTATAAGCCTGCCACTGTTGAAGAGTCTTTTATGAACCATCTGAACCGGTCAGCTTGGTCTCATTGCCTCTTGGGTTCTCTCAAGTCTTAGGGGTAAACAATTTTGTCTTTAACTCATTACTTCATGTAATTCATTTCACAGTCACTGAGTAAACTACACAAACACAGGGCCAAACTGAATGCATCTGCTTGGCCACCATCAAATTATTTTAATTCCCTGCTGTATCTCTAGTCCCAAGAATAACTGATAGCAATTGATTGGGTAAATGGCAAACTTTTTTTTTTTTTTTTCCTCAGATAAGGCTGACTTTGAGCTGCAGAGCCTCCTGAGCGCTGGGGTTACAGGTGTCAGTCAATACAGTACAGGTCAATGGTACGTATTTGCTGAGTCAATTACATAGGGTGGTGTGTACTCTGGCAGGTTACCTCAAATTACTTTCATCTGCTACAAATAAATATTTAAAACTTCATTGATACCTATGAGCTAGTGACAATAAAACCTTATTTCAGTATCTGTGTTCTGACGCAATCCAAATGCTTCCTTAGCAATGTCCTTTTGGTACAAAAGGATTGTGTGTGTGTGTGTGTGTGTGTGTGTGTGTGTGTGTGTGTGT
>PVHP010055063.1:0-10259 GCA_004024765.1 Zapus hudsonius | reverse complement strand
GCTGGAATTATAGGTTTGTGTGGCCAAAACCAGCTCTTTGCCTGGGTTCTACAGACTTGAATTCTGGTGGTTTCAGCCCAATTTAGACCCTCAAGGCTTGCACAGGAAGTGCACTTAACCACTGAGCCATCATCCAGCCCTTGTTTGATAATTTTCCTACATGCATGTCATGTGTTTTGATCACAATCCCCTCCTGTTACCTTCTCATCTCTCTCCTTCCTGTCCCCCTTTCACGAAACCCTCTTCCATATTTCTTCCCCCTTTCAATTAGTCTCTGTTTTGTTTCGGTGTCATCATCTTCTCCTCACATTATGTGTAGGTGTTATCAGGCACTGCAAAATCATGAGCATCAAGGCTGTTTTATGTCTGCAAGTTTGCACTGTGAGCATTCCTTTCCTTCCTTTGACTCTTTGGCCAGTTTTCAGTCTCTCCATTACTCACTGTCAAGAAGCCTTTTTAAACAAAATACACTAAATTCTTTTTCAAAAATCCAGGCTGAGTATAAGATCATGCCCTTCCCTTATACTCCCAGCCTTCTTCTGCAAATGTGACATATACCCTAAGCAATAAATAGCTAGACATGAGAAAAAGAGGGGATGTTTACCCAGGTAATGCTGTAGCATTCCACATGCACAAAGTGGTGTATCCATCTGGAGTTCCGGTGCAGTGAGTGACAAGAGACTCTGGTATGCCCATTCATATTCATTCTCTCTCCCTTCATGTAAATCAATAAATAAATAAATGTATTTTTAAAAGCCTGGTGGCCATGCATACTTATAACACCAGTCCTGTGGGCAAAAAATTACTGAGGCATGATGTTCACTCAGTTTGACCAGAAAAAAAAAATGAAACAGCCAGGTATGGTGGTGCACACTTTTTACCCCAACATTCCAGAGGGAGAAGTAAGATGAGTTCCAGGCCAACCTGATACTGCGTAGTGTATTCCAGTTAGTCTGAGCATAGGGAGACTATACCTCAAAATAAAAATTAAAAATAAAAAAAAAGAAAAGAAAACAAAAAGCCTGGCAGCTCAGGGTTCAAACAGGGACTGTCTCAAGTTCAAGGAAGAGAGAGAGAGAGGAGGAAACTGACATTCTCCTCTGGCTTCTGCACATGTGAACATGGAAAACACTCATCTACACACACGTATATTGCATAGACACACCATGCACACACACACACACACGTAAAAAGTAAAGAAATCTTAATTGGCACTTTACACCTATAGACATAGATCACACAGTTGATAAAAGCTGAGGTCTCAGGGAATTATCTCTGGGACTTGTTTCCACACAGACTGTTTATCCCCAAGTTCTGAACGAGGAAATGACATGCTCTGTGATCGTGGATCCATAGGGAACAGGAAATCAGTGGAACCATTACTTTCTGCTTCTCTCTAATGAGAAGCTCAGGGAGTCTAGTCCCAGCGGTGATGGATGCCACTGTAAATACGTGTCTGAGTCCCCACACATCCTTCCCGCACAGAGGTCCAGTGCCATGGGCACCACTCTTCCCTTGCTCAGAATCTGCCCAGAGAGCTGAGACTGTCCAGTCCTTGGGTTAGAGAGGACCACTGACCAGCAACTCAAAGGTGAAGAACAGGTGGAGGTCACAGCCCTGAGCTGTGCAGGTACCATGTTTGCAGTGTGGGGGGGGGCAGTGTTTCTTCCCTGCCAAGAGAGGCTCTGTTCTCCACAGGGAGCAATAGCAGAGACCAGGGTCCATCAGCTGGAGTTCCAGGTCAGCACAAGACAACCAGCTGTTTCCCTGCTCCCATGAGTTGCAGAGGAGTGGGAGAAAGAAGGAATGTCCACACAGACGTGAATGAGTGCAGTGAAGGGGTGTGTATGTATGCATGAGGTTTTAATGCTACTCTAATAGAGCTAAGGATCAACTCGGGGGACCAGCACCCTGTAGGGACGGGAGCTGTAAATGGGGACTGAGAACTGATCCTGGTCCTGCAGCTCTAATGCTGTGTCCTTGGGTGACAGAGGCTGTGGTGCAGCTTGTGGCATCCTAACCCTCAGCTTACACACGTCTCTCTTTTTAGACTTTTGTTTTTTTACAGACTATGTCCATACAAGTACATAGTATACTATGTTTTTAAAGTTTTTTATACACTTATTCATTCACTTGTGTGTGTATGGGTGCATCAGGGCCTCTTATCGCTACAAATGAACATCAGATGTTTGTGCCATTTTTAAAAAAGAATATTTTTCCTGGACTAGAGCGAGACCCTATCTCGAAAAACCAAAAAAAAAAAAAAAGAATATTTTTATTTATTTATTTGAAAGCAGAGAGGGATAGAAGAGAGACAGACAGTGAGAATGGGGCCTCCAGCCACTGCAAACGAACTCCTGATGCATGTGCCCCATTGTGGGGGATTGAAGTCCAGATGTTAGATTTTGCAGGCAAGAGCCTTAACCACTGAGCATTCTCTCCAGCCCCTCTTGTACCACTTTTTGCATCTAATGGACATGGGCAACTTTGGAATTCATCCTGGACCGGCAGGCTTTGCAAACAACTGTCTTTAAACTTTGCACCATCTTCCTGGCACTCCTGCCGTCACAGCACTTGGGAGGCTGAAGTAAGAGGATTGTCATGATTTCAATGTTAACCTGGTTGCAGAGTGACTTTCAAGCCAGACTAGACTAAAATGAGGCCTTTCCTTAAAAATTTGCATACAAGCCGGGCGTGGTGGCGCACGCCTTTAATCGAGCACTGGGGAGGCAGAGGTAGGAGGATTTCGGTGAGTTCAAGGCCACCTTGAGACTACATAGTGAATTCCAGGTCAGCCTGGGCTAGAGTGAGACCCTACCTTGAAAAACCAAAAAAAAAATTTGCATACACTAAACATAAAGCACTATATACCACAGTCTCCACACATGCTAAACACAGAAACAAAAACTTCATTTTTACATTCTTTTGTCCTCCCTCCCCAAGCCCCCTTCACTAAACCCACTCTTGTTTCCAACTAGCCCTTCTTTTATATTTTTATTTATTTATAAGCTGAAAGGCACAGAGAGAGAGAAGAGAGAGAGAGAGAGAGAGAGAGAGAGAGAGAGAGAGAGAGAAAGAGAGAGAGAGAGAGACAAGCATGCCAGGGCCTCTTGCTGCTGCAAACAAGCTCCAGATGCTTGGGTCACTCTGGTGTAGTGGGTACTGGGGAATTCAGCCTGGGATGGCAAGTTTTACAAGCAAGAGCCTTTAACCTCTGAGCCTTACCCCCTGCCCTGATGTCTTATTTTGGCCTTTTACCACTTTCCAGGATGAAATGTTAATGACCCGAATTCTGTGCAGGTCTTACATGTAATAATAGTTGCAGTGAGGGCACGAATGTAATTTCTAGAAGCCAGTGCTCCAAAGCACAGATGTTCTGGCTCTTACATTCTTTCCACACACTCTTCCACCTTGTTTCCTGAGCCTGAGAGGGTATGGTAGAGATCACTCACCAGTCACTTACTCTCTGTACTTTGAGTTTCGAGTCTTTCCAGCATTCACCGGCAACTGCAAAAAAGGAGCTTCTCTCTGCTGGGTGATGATTCAGAGGTTCAAGGGGTTTGCTTGCAAAGCATGCTGCCCCAAGTTCCACTTCCCAGCCACTCAGGAAAAGCTAGACTGGTGTCTGTTTGCAAGAGGAAGACACCCTGGTGTACCCCACTCCTATACTCCCCCACAAATACATTTTTGAAAAAGAAGCTTCTCTGACCAAAGGTGAGAATAACACAAATTTATGGGTATAGACATATAAATTTAGAGGTCAATTTGATGAACACAATATATCCATTTAACAAAAAAAAACCAATAGCAGTTTCCCACCTAGAGCCTATGATCTTTTCAGCCAAGGCCTTTTTTTTTTTTTTGGTTTTTCGAGGTAGGGTCTCGCTCTAGTCCAGGCTGACCTGGAATTCACTGTGTAGTCTCAGGGTGGCCTTGAACTCACAGTGATCCTCGTACCTCTGCCTCTGGAGTGCTGGGATTAAAGGCGTGCGCCACCACGCACGGCTTTAGCCAAGGCTTTTGATTAGGATTGTAGTACAGATATGGATACCTTCTGGTGGAGCAGCCCTTATATCTAATCGGAAAGTAGTTGGTTGCCCACATAGGAGACATGCGCTATGTCATGGCAGGCACACCTTGCCTGGCTGGTCAGTTTGGGGGGGCATACAATGTCTACTGCTGGGTAAGGCTGTTGATGAGTCCCTCCCTCCCCCATCAAGCTGCTGAGCACTTTCCAGCACTATGACAGCTCAAGCAGAGCGATGACTTCCAGCTCAATCCCAGCATGATGTCACAGTGTCCTGCCACCCATAGCTTCTACACTGCTGACACCTGCCTCTCTTGCCTGCAGCTCAGACCATGAGAGACACGAACCAGTCGAGCGTCTCCGAGTTCCTCCTCCTGGGACTCTCCCGGCAGCCCCAGCAGCAGCGGCTCCTCTTCCTGCTCTTCCTCACCATGTACCTGTCCACCGTCCTCGGAAACCTGCTCATCATCCTGGCCATCGGCTCAGACTCCCGCCTGCACACCCCCATGTACTTCTTCCTCAGCAACCTGTCCTTCGTGGACATCTGCTTCTCCTCCACCACTGTCCCCAAGGTGCTGGCCAATCACGTGCTCCGGAGTCAGGCCATCTCCTTCTCTGGCTGTATCACACAGCTGTATTTTCTCTGTGTGTTTCCTACAATGGACAATTTCCTCCTGGCTGTGATGGCCTATGACCGCTTTGTGGCCATATGTCACCCCTTACATTACACAACAAAAATGACCCATCAGCTCTGTGCCCTGATGGTGGCCGGATCGTGGGTCACTGCCAACCTGAATGCTCTCTTGCACACTCTGCTGATGGCCCGACTCTCCTTCTGTGCAGACAATGTCATCCCCCACTTCTTCTGTGAAGTGACTCCCCTCCTGAACCTCTCCTGCTCAGACACACGCCTCAATGAGCTGATGATTCTTTTTGTAGCAGGACTGGTCATGATCGCCCCATTTGTCTGCATCCTAGTCTCATATATCCTCATCGCTTGTGCTGTCCTAAGAGTGTCGTCCACAGGGGGAAGGTGGAAAGCCTTCTCCACCTGCAGCTCCCACCTGGCTGTGGTCTGTCTCTTCTATGGCACCATCATATCTCTGTATTTCAACCCTTCATCCTCACACTCAGCTGGGCAGGATCTGGCAGCCGCTGTGATGTACACAGTGGTGACCCCCATGCTAAACCCTTTCATCTACAGCTTGAGAAACAAGGACATGAAAGGAGCTCTAAGGAAAGTGGTCACCATAAAATGTGTATCTACTCATTAAAGATAGGAACTATGAAAACCATAGAGGGAAGTAATCTTCGTCTAAATCCTGTTTTTCTACCTAGTGAAACATCATTTTTCTTCAGTAAGAAAATCATGTTCTCTATATCTTGAGAGAGTATACCCCATGATACAATCCCCACAGGTAAAAGAATGAAAAAGCTCTATCATTTAAAATTTTTAAATTATTTATTTATTTGCAAGCAGAGAGAGAGGGAGAGAGAATGGGTGTACCAGGGCCTCCAGCCACTGGTGAAGGAGAATCGCTGTGAGTTCGAGGCCAGTCTGAGACTACATAGTGAATTTTATTTATTTTCAAACAGAGAGAGAGAGAGAGAGAGAGAGAGAGAGAGAGAGAGAGGAGGAGGAGGAGGAGGAGGACAAGGGGCACCAGGGCTTCTTGCCACTGAAAGTGAACATCCATCCACATAGATGTGCCAGTAATGTGGCTGACCTGGAATCCTTGTGCTGGGGAGGCTGAGACATGGGATCCCCAGACCCCAGAGCATGCTGGCTGGCTAGGCTAGCCAAATTAGTGAGTTCTGGATTCAAGGAAGTGACCCTGTCTTGGGGCCTGGGAGATGGCTCAGTGTGTGGCAGGAGAAACTTGATCGAGAAACCAGACCCAGATGAGGCTCTAAAGCAGTTTCTACGGTGCAAGGTTTTACCAGGGAGACAGCATGACCCCGAGTCTCCTCCCTACCTATGCAGCTGCACCTTGAATATAATATGTTCGTAGATCAGTGCAGCCATTACCAACTTCCCCTGAGCTTCTGGGATTTTGCCCTTGTAGTCCCCAGTCACGTAGTCCAGAAGTTTAACCTACCAATAGTGTAAAGAACTCAAGATGATATCAGACCACCTTTCATACTGTCTATAAAAACTGTGAGCCAGGGCTGGAGAGATGGCTCAGCAGTTAAGGCACTTGCCTCCAGTGCCTAAGGCCCTGGGTTCAATTCCCCAGGACCCATATAAGCCAGACCCACAAGGTGGTGACCCTCATGTGCGCTCTCTCTCTCTCTCTCTCTCTCTCTCTCTCTCTCTCTCTCTCTCTCTCTCTCTCTCTCTCGGTATCTCTCTGCTTGAAAATGAATTTAAAAAAAAAACTGTGAGCCAGCAGAGCTCAGTGCTCAGGCTTTGGAAGTTACTCCCCTGAGTCCATGTCACCATGAAGAAATCTGAAACGCTGCTCTATCTCTGGTACCCATTCTGTGTGACTCAGTTTCCTGTAACAATGGTGGCATGTCAGAGATGGGCGAAACCAATTGCTCTCTAATTGGACTTGAGACCTGCTTCACAGGAGGAGATTCCTGCTTGCCACTGGAAACCTAGTCAAAGCCTATGGCTGAGGAGGTCATAAGCCCTAGCCAGAAAGTAACTCCTGGATAAACGGATATATTATGCCCACCAAGTTTCCCTCTAAATACTTAGGTTTATGCCCATATATTAATGCAACTCTCGCTTTTGGTTAGAGAAGCTTCTCTTTTGAGATGGTGGTGACCACTGGGGGGACTCCAAACCCACCACAGTGCTGAGAAGACATGACAGTAGGAAGTCTGTCCCTCCTTTAATCAGCATTGTTCTGAAGCTCCTCTTCCCAAAGGCCCCATCCAGTAACAAGTAATCTTTGTCCTGTTGGGACAACCTGAGAGAATGTGTACTAAGAATAAACCCTGAAGCACTGTGTTTATCAAGCCCCAGCACAGCAGTATCCAGACCTGCTGTCAGATATCTTATAAAACCACAGCATCTGTAAAAACCCCCTTGAACGAACAGCTTTCTATAGGTCCTTGGTCATGTACAAGCCCAGAAGCTTAACCCACCAGGACAGTAAAAAACTCAAGGTGACGTCAGTCTTCCTGCCAAACAGCCTGTTAAAAACTCACACCCACCAGAGCTTGGGGCTGGAGGAGTTTGGAGCCCTCTCCTAAGTGTGCAGGTGTAATAAATTTTGAGTTCTCCAAGCTCTCCAAGTGATGCTTGATTTCTCTTACTAATGAGGACTTTCTGCGATGAACCCCCCCCCACACACACACACACAAGGCTGAGGAACCATTGTGGAAGAGGTGGCAGAAGGAATGTTAGAGCCCAAAGAAGGGGAGGAGTGCTATGTCTTACTGTCTTCTAGACACAAAGTGGCTGTGGTATTATGACCTCATAGTGGCTGACACTACCAACACAGCACCCACATAAGAGGGAGGAAAATGATCCCATCAAAATAGAAGAGAGGCTAGTTGGAAAGTAAAAGGAATTCAGTGGAGGGGCAAAGGGAGAGATTATGATTATGGTATACTGTCTATATGTTTGGAGGTTATCAGTAAAAAGTTAAAAAAAGAATAATCTTAATGGAGAAGTCACACCTACAGACACAGATTACACAGATGATGAAAGCTGAGGTCTCAGGGAATTATCTCTGGGACTTCTCTCTACCCAAGATCAAACCCAGGAGTTAGATGACATGCTGTGTCATCGTGGACCCACAGGGACCAAGAAATCAGTGGGATCATTACTTTCTGCTTCTCTCTAATGAGACGCTCAGGGAGTCTAGTCCCAACGGTGATGGATGCCACTGTAAATACGTGTCTGAGTCCCCACGCGTCCTTCCTGCACAGAGCTCAAGGCCATGGGCACCAGTCTTCCCTTGCTCAGAACCTGCCCAGAGAGCTGAGACTGTCCAGTCCTTGGGTTAGACAAGATCATTGACCGGCAACTCCAAGGTAAAGAACAGGTGGAGGTCACAGCCCTGAGCTGTGCAGGTACCATGATAGCAGTGGAGGGGCCAGTGTTTCTTCCCTGCCAAGCGAGGCTCTGTCCTCCACAGGGAGCAATAGCAGAGCCCAGAGACCATCAGCTGGAGTTCCAGGTCAGCACAAGACAACCAGCTGTTTCCCTGCTCTCATGAGCTGCAGAGGAGTGGGAGAAGGAAGGAATGTCCACACAGACCTGAATGAGTGCAGCGAAGGGGTGTGTGTGTATGCATGAGGTTTTAATGCTACTTTAATAAAGCTAAAGGATGAACATGGGGGACCAGCACCCTGTAGGGACGGGAGCTGTAAATGGGGACTGAGAACGGATCCTGGTGCTGCAGCTCTAATGCAGTGTCCTTAGGTGACAGAGGCTGTGGTGTGGCTTGTGGCATCCAAACCCTCAGCTTACACACGTCTCTCTTTTTAGACTTCTTATTGACTATTTACATACAAGTACATAGTGCATTAATTTTTTGAATTGTTGTTTGGGGGTTGGGTCTCACTCTAGTCCAGGCTGACCTGGAACTCACTCCAGGCTCAAGCAGGCCTCAAATTCATAAGGCTCCATCTACCTCAGCCTCTAGAGGGCTGGGATTGGCCTGTGCAACCACACCTGGCTTTTAATGTAATTAAAAATTTTAAGTTTTAACTTATACATTTATTCATTTATGTGTACAGGTATACCAGGGCCTCTTACTAGATTCTTGGTACCACTTTTTTTTGCTTATGTGGATGGCTTCAGAATTGAATCCACGCCAACAGGCTTTATAAGGTAGCACCTTCAGCTGCTGAGTCATCTTTCCAGTCCCATAGTATATTTTGATTATAAACTTCTCCCATGGTGATTCATGCCTGCAACCCCAGCACTCGGGAGACTGAGTGGCTGAGGTAAGAGGATCACCATGAGATCAAGGCTGGGTACAGTGAGATCCTACCTTGAAAAATAGGTGCATATCCAGGCAGGGTGGCACACACCTTTAATCCCAGCCCCCAGAAGGCAGAGATAGGAGGATTACCGTGCATTCGAGGTCACCTGAGACTACAGAGTGAATTCCAGGTCAGCCTGGGCTGGAGTGAGACCCTACCTCAAAGCAACAACAACAACAACAACAACACGTGTATATACCACACATAATACACTTTGCCCCCGTGCATACACACAGCAGAAAGAAACCAATAGCATTCCCACTACCTTATCTTGTACTTTCCCAATGCCTAAGCCACCGAATCCCTTCCTCTTTCCACCTAGACCTTATTTACTTGGATGTCTGTTTTCTGTAACTGCTCCGCAATTCATGATGGAATGTCATTGGGTCCAATATAGTGCAGGTCCTGGACAAGTAACAGCATTCACTGCAAGGTCAGAATGCAATGGCTACTTCCTGTCAGGAAGACAGCATTCCAAAGCACTCCTCCCCATCCTCTGGCTCTTACATTCTTTCTGCTTCCTCTTCAGCCATGTCCTCTGAGCCTTTGAAGGTTCTTAGAGATTTATTTAGTGCTGAGTCACGTATCCTCAGTACCTTGATGAGGTTTGAGTTTTCCCAGCAGGCATTGCCACCTGCAAAGAGTAGGTTCTCTGAGCAGAAATAAGAGCAGTGCAAATTTATGGGCATAAAATGAGTATTAAGAGAGCAATTATTTGATGGACACAACATACATATTTAGCCAAAGTCCAGTAGTAGCTTCCCAATTAGGACCTCTGACTGTCCTAGCCATAGGTTTTGGTCTAGGTTTTCAGTATGGGGCATGAATTCCTTCAGCTGAAGTGAGCTTCAGCTCTATCACAGGGGACATATCCTGCCTGCCTGGTTGATTACATAGCACACAGAATACACTGCTGGGTGAGAACGTTGGTGAGTTTTCTCCCTCAGGAGCCTCCTGAGCACTTTCCAGCACTATGACAGCTCAAGCAGAGCGATGGCTTCCAGCTCAATCCCAGCATGATGTCACAGTGTCCTGCCACCCACAGCTTTTACACTGCTGACACCTGCCTCTCTTGCCTGCAGCTCGGACCATGAGAGACACGAACCAGTCGAGCGTCTCCGAGTTCCTCCTCCTGGGACTCTCCCGGCAGCCCCAGCAGCAGCGGCTCCTCTTCCTGCTCTTCCTCACCATGTACCTGGCCACCGTCCTCGGAAACCTGCTCATCATCCTGGCCATCGGCTCAGACTCCCGCCTGCACACCCCCATGTACTTCTTCCTCAGCAAC
>PVHP010055062.1:0-10120 GCA_004024765.1 Zapus hudsonius | reverse complement strand
GGTTAAGGCACTTGCCTCCAGTGCCTAAGGCCCCGGGTTCAATTCCCTAGGACCCACATAAGCCAGACTCTCTCTCTCTCTCTCTCTCTCTCTCTCTCTCTCTCTGTGTGTGTGTGTGTGTGTGTGTGCTTGAAAATGAATAAATAAAATATTCTTAAAAAAAGAAAGGAGGGAAGGGAAGGGAAGGGAGAGAGGGAGGGAAGGAAGGAAGGAGGAAGAGAGCAGTGGACAGGCTCTCGTCTCCGCAGGTCAGCCCACAGGCAGAGGCAGCACCATTCACGCCCCCATCGCAGCAGCTCACAGATGACAAGTACACAGAATCCCTCATTCTCTCTGAGCACCAGGGTTTCTCGTAAAAGTCTTCCATTAAAAAGATAAGAACACAAGGTTAGATTTCTAGGTCACACAACTGTTTAGTTTCCATGCCCAGCTGATAGCAGGCAACAGGGTAAAGAAATTACAATACTCACAACCTGAAAGAGATCATGTGTCTAGCCCTCTTGGAGCCTCTAATCTAACTGAGGAATCAAGATGCCAAATGTCAGATGCTAACTTGCTGTTTTGTGGGCTGGGGGAAGGAAGAAGAGACTGGTAGAAAGGTGTTATATTGCCATCAGAATGGGAGGCAGATTTGGAATCCCTGGGAAGAGGGGATTGAGACAGAAACTGAGACTGATAGAGGACGGAAATGTCACCTAATCCCCTTCATTCACTCGACCTCACCTTAGTGTGAGCAAAGGTTACATCATGGGCAATAGGTGCTAGAGGAGCCGGCCATTTGAGACCCTGCCTGTTCAGGCTAGTGCTATTGTAGAATGACTAAGTACTATAGACAGCTGCTGTACCCAGTCTGATAATGAGTCTGTATTTCTCTGGTGGGAAATAAAGCTCACCACTCATCTAGCCCTTAGACAAAGCCTAAAGAATGTCCACCAGGTCCAAGAAAATCATTCCAGTATAGATCGGACATACTGAGCACAAGAGAGTCGTGATCAAATGGAGACCTGCCAGGACAAGCACCTCTGTGAAAAGCACTGAGGAAGGGCTGGAGAGATGGCTCAGCAGTTAAGGCACTTACCTGGGTTCCATTCCCCAGTACCCACGTAAAGCCAGCTGCACAACGTGGCGCAGGCCCTTGTGTACCCATTCTGTGTGTGTGTATATGTGTGTGTGTCTACCTATCTGTCTTCTCTTTCTCTCTGCTTGCAAATAATATTTTTTTAAAGCACTGAGGAAGCCCAGGGTATTCTGTGGAACCCAGCATGCAACAAGACATCTGTGCCCAAGTGTTTCTAGGACCTGAAGAAGAGAAGATTTTAGAGCCAGAAAGGAAAGCAAGCTGTTACAGGGTTTAGTATGTGCATGTGTGCTGTCCACCATAGCAAGTGGAAAATAGCAACAGCAGAGTGAGCCAAACTCTGGTAAGGGGACGCTGGCTGTAATACTCCAAAGCCCGCTCCCAGAAACACACCTCTTCCAGAAAGGCTCCACCTCCCCATTTGCCACCAGCTGGGGACCAAGCATTCAAACACAAGTTTTCAAACCACCACAGCCTCCAAGAACAAGGAAAACACTATCACTCTGGTACCTAGAGCACTGAATGTGCACTAGTCCATGGCTACCCACAGTGTTTTCCAGGGCCCTGGACAATAACTGATGGATAAGGGGATAAGCCCATCAGAGTAATGTAGCTTTGTTACACCTAGGAACTGGAAGACTGCCTCAGCTCTATACTTGATATTTACCTACTGATCCCTTGAAGATATTCTAGGGATGGATATTCTATGAAACAGATGGCAGACTTCTTTGGGGGAATTTGGACTCAGGATTCATGGAGCAACGGTGGAATTGAGAGGGGAAGCAAATGGGATCCTGTCCCCTATAGGTAGTAAATATCAAGCAGTCAAGCTATAAGGTTGAAATGCTTAGAGATCACAAAAGAATTAGAGTCGGGTGGGGTTTTACTATCTGCCTACAGTGACTCTGATAAGTAAGTTAAAACTTGGAGAATGTAGCCAGGTGTGGTGGCGCACGCCTTTAATCCCAGCACTTGGGAGGCAGAGGTAGGAGGATTGCCGTGAGTTCGAGGCCACCCTGAGACTACAGAGTGAATTCCAGGTCAGCCTGGACTAGAGACCCTACCTCGAAAAACCAAAAAAAAAAAAAAAAAACTTGGAGAATGACAGTTGATTGCATGAGGTGAAGGTGATGCCTGCTGTCTGTGCTGTAATAGCTGACATTACCCAGGCACTGGAGAGATGACATCCTCCCTTGGCTGTATGCATGCCACTCAAGACTGAGCTAATGCCTCTCTCAGCAAACCTTTGACACTGACTCATAAAACCACTTTGTTTTCTTTACTTGGGATGGAAGGAAGGAGATGCCCCAGGATCTGTTTTAGGAATGCCTGCTGAGCCTTACTTGTCAGGGCGTGGTAACTTGGGACCCCCATTCCCTACTGATATTACCTGGTTCCATTCTACTAATGGTTCTCTTGGTAACTGGGAAAGATTATAGTTTTTTTTCAGGACAAAATAGAATAAATGTGTTCTCTCCTATGCATGAGTAGATGGGCAGTTAACCCCGATGAGATTCAAGGCCCTGGACCATCCATGATCAGATAAGACCCATTTGTTGTCAGGCACAGTACAAGATAAAGTGCAAAACTTCTGTATTCCCTGGACAGTATGGGACAGACAGGCTTGTGTCAGTATAGTTCAGGTACAGAGCCTGGACACCCCTCTACAAGGCTTGACAGGCAGCTAGACGTCAGCTGTACAGCAGATAAGCTGGGTTCTCCAACAAAAACAAGAATGAGAAGTACCCCTGGGTTTCTGGTCTCAGCTCTAGAAAGGAACTGAAACTAGACAGACCTCTTTGGATAGCAGTTTCTACCTGTGTGCAAAGCTCGTATAGGTGGAGAGCACACAGAGACCAGCAGTCACAGAACAAGTTGGCCTACTGTAAGGGACAGGTGGATGACTACTTCACCACAGTCAACTCTCCATGGGGCAGACCCCCACTACTCCTGAACAGTGGGAGGCATGGAGCCCAGGTACCTCTGGGCATGTGATCCCACAAGTATTAGAGAGGATGGACCCTGTACCTGAAAATGAAGGGCATACAAATGGCCTAACAGGGTGCAGAGTAAGAGTGGTGGCAGCATAACCTGGCTTGAGACAGGAGAAGATTAAGGCAGCTGGTGGGCAGAATTCTGGGAAGTATGGCTGTTAGCACATGAGTCATGGCTGCTGGTCGTCTCTGACACCTGGGCAGAGTATAAGGGCCATATTTTTTTAAAAAAAGTATTTTATTCATTTTCAAACAGAGAGATACAGAGAGAGAGAGAGAGAGAGAGAGAGAGAGAGAGAGAGAGAGAGAGAGCACCAGGGCCACCACCCTGTGGGTCTGGCCCATGTGGGTCCTGGGGAATTGAACCTGGGGCCCTAGGCACTGGAGGCAAGTGCCTTAACCGCTAAGCCATCTCACCAGCCCAAGGACCATATTTTATGGGTGGCAAAAGGGCAAATAAAACTGTTCTACTAGCTTTGAGCAAGCCTTTCTTACAAAAGAGATTATGAAGGTCTTGAGAAGTTAAGTAATGTCTGGTTATCCGTGCCAGGTTGACAGTGAAACTTCTCAGAAAATGCTGTCTAAAACAAGGCCCAAACATGATGGATCATGGTACTTTTTTTCTGAGAGAAAAACAGAGAATGGGTGTGTCAGGGCCACTTGCTCCTCCTGCAAATGAACTCCAGACACATGGGACACTGTGCATCTGGCTTTACATGGGTACTGGGGAACTGACCCTGGGCCAGAAGTTTTGCAAGGAAGCACCTTTAACCACTGAGAAATCCTCTCAGCCAGCCTCTTAGTGTTTTTGTCTGTCATATAACCCTTAAACAACAGGATTAGTGGAGAGAAAGAACAGACCCTGTGAGGCACATCTACCCTGACTGGCTAGTACCAGGAATATACCTGACTCTTTGATAAAATCTCAAGATAGAAGTTCTGACAGTGTACATTTCAGCTGGGATAAAGTCATTTGTGCCTCAATTCATATATATATATGCTCCTCCTTCTGATCCAAATTTTTGGGATCCAACCAATATCACTGCTGCCTAGGACCACAGCCTACCGAGTGAATGCTGGGACTAGGGAGTTGGTTCAGGTGGTAAGAGCACTTGCCACATAAGCATGAGGGCTTGAGACTTCCTGAATTTGATTCCCCAGCACCTACATAAACAGTTGGGCATGGCCATGTATGCCTGTTACCCCAGTCCTGTGGAGAGTAGAGACTGGAGAAGCACTGGGGCTCATTGGCCAGCCAATCTAACTGAAAACAGGTTCAGTGAGAGACTCTGTCTCAAGGAAACACATGGATGGGTGATAGAGGAAGACACCTGATGTTTCCTCTGGACACCACACATACCATACACACACATACAAATATATGTATATATCCTGAATATTTGATCCTTTTCAAAAATATAGTCTGCAAAATTTTCACCCATTCTGTGGCAGTATTCTTTGTTACACAAAAGGTTTGAGTTTCAACTTTTTAAAAAAAAATTATTTATGGGCTGGAGAGATGGCTCAGCGGTTAAGGCACTTGGCTCCAGTGCCTGAGGCCCCCAGTTCAATTCCCCAGTACCCACATAAGCCACATAAGACCCACAAGGTGGTGGCCCTGGTGCTCTCTCTCCTCTCTTTCTCTTTCTCTCTCCTCGTGTTCTCTCTCTCTCTCTCTCTCTACATATATATATATATATATATATATATGTATCTGCTTGAAAATGAATAAATAAAATATTTTTTAAAAATTTATTTATTTGCAAAGAGAGAGTGATAGAAAAGAGAGAGAGAAAATGGGCTCACCAGGACCTCCAGCCACTGCAGACTAAGTCTAAATGCATGCGCCACTGTGTATCTGGCTTTACATGGGTACTGGGGAATTGAACTGAGGTTGTTAGGCTTTATAGGCAAGTGCCTTAACCACTGAGCCATCATCTCTCCAGCCCTCAACTTGGTTTTAACATTGATGAACTTCATTTTATGTTTGTCCTTTAGTTGTTGGTGCTTTGGTGTAGTGGCTAAGAATCCATTGGTAATCTTTGTGTCCTCACATCCCCATAAAGCCTGCTGGCTAGAGATGAGAGAGAAGGTAGATTTTAGGATGCGAGCCCACTGCCTTCTCTGAATAAAGCACAATTTTGAGATTTAATTCCTGTCTCTGCTCATTGGCATTCGTGGAGCAGTACAAGCTCTGGTAGTTCAGTTACTAGGAATGCAAAATGATATAGCCACTGTGGAAAACAACTTGATGGCTCTTAAAAGTTAGAAATGTGTGGGCTGGAGAGATGACTCCGTGGTTAAAGGTACTTGCTTGCAAAGCCTGATGTCCTGGGTTCAAGTCCCTAGTATCCACATAAAGCCAGATGCACAAAGTAGAGCATAGATTTGGAGTTCATTTGCAGTGGCAGTAGAACCTGGTGTGCCTTATTCTCAAGTTTATTAAAAAATTAGAAAGTTGGGGCTGGAGAGATGGCTCAGCGGTTAAGGCGCTTGTCTCCAGTGCCTAAGGCCCCAGGTTCAATTCCCCAGTACCCACATAAGCCAGACCCACAAGGTGGTGGCCCTGGTGCGCTCTCTCTCTCTCTCTCTTTCTCTCTTTCTCTCTCTCTCTGTATGTATCTGCTTGAAAATGAAAATAAAAATAAAAAGAACTTTTTTAAAAAAAAGTTAGAAAGTTGGACCAAACAATGCAACTCTTCAGTCTAGATATAAAACAATTGAAAACAGAAATTCAAACAAGTGTCTGTACATGCACATTCCTAACAGTACTATTCATAATAGCTAAAAAAGGAGAAGAACAATGTGATTCAGTCATGAGGCAGAGTACAGGGCTATTACAGGCTAACTATGGATAAACATTGAAACATTAATTAAAAAGTCAGATCTCGTAGCTGCCCTTGACTCTGAGCATGTCCTCCATGGGTGGGCTCACTACCTCAGGTGAGTTGACCACAAGTCATTGGACTCTCCCGACTGTAGACCCAGGTGGATGGAGAAGTTTCAGGGCACCAGCAGCAATGGGTTCCCAGAGTGGAAGCCATCACAAACTGCCAAGTGTGACTTGGAGGACCAAAGAAACAGTTAGCTAGATGCTCATCCTTTTGATATAATTTGTATTCTTTTCCGATGACTCTCTAGGGGGCTATTTCCTAGAAGTCTGATGTGTCCACAAGCTGTTATTTCATCTGTATCTGCAACAGGCTGGTCTGTTTCACTCTGAACTGCTTCAAAATTACCTTTTCATAGATTACAAACAGGGAGATTTTTAAGAACTTGATGCACTTAAATATACTCTTCAATTACATTGTTTGAATTTCCTGCCTATGAGTTCCTGAAGTTGGCTCTATTTAAATGATTAAAGTGTAATAATTTTGAAAAAATAAATCAGATACAAAAGACCACATAATGTATTATTTTACTCCTATGCAATGTCCAGAATGGGTAAATCCATAGAGACAAAACCAGATTAATTTCATGCCAGCTGCTTGTGAGAGGAGGGTTGGGGAATAGCTGCCAAATGGGATTTCTTTGAAGGGGCATGAAAATGTGCTAAAAGAGATAATGATGACAGCAGTCTAACCTTGTGAGTAAACTAAGTGCTTCCAGATCACACATTTGTAACTGGTTAAAATAATGAATTTTATCTTAGTTTTGAAAAACTACCAGACAGAAACATAGGTCAACTTACAATACTCACATGGGGTTAGCCTGGTTTCTCTCTCTCTCTCTCTCTTTTTCCTTTCTTGACAACCTCCAAACATGTACACAAAGTCCCCTGATTATTTTTCTTTTTGAGACAAGGTCTTGCTTTCTTATCCAGGCTGGTCTTGAACTCCTGGGTTCAAGTGATATTTCTACCCTATCATCCTGAGCTGCTAGAATTACAGGTATGTGAAACCATAGCACATAATTGTTTTAGTGGTTACTCTTAGTCCCCCCCACCCCCAGGTAGGATCTCACTCTAATTCATACTGACCTGGAATTCACTCTGTAGTCCCAGGCTAGCCTCGAATTCACAGTGATCCTCCTACTTCTAATTCCCAAGTGCTAGGATCAAAGGCATGCACCACCACCCTGTAATTTGTAACCTTTTAAAAAAGTTTTTATATGTATATTTTAATCTATTTTCAAGCAGAGATACAGAAGAGAGACCAACAGAGAGAATGGGCACACCAGGGCCTCTAGCCGCTGCAAACAAACTCCAGATGCATGAGCCACTTTGGGCACCTTGCTTTACTAGGTATCGGAGAATCAAACTCAGGTCATCAGACTCTGTAGGCAAGTGCCTTAATCACTGAGCCATCTCTCCAGCCCCATAATCTTTTTTTAAAAAAATATTTTTAGTTATATATTTGTAAAGAAAGAAAGTGTGAGGCCGGACGTGGTGGTGCACGCCTTTAATCCCAGCACTTGGGAGGCAGAGGTAGGAGGATTGCCGTGAGTTCAAGGCTACCTTGAGACTACATAGTGAATTCCAGGTCAGCCTTGGCTAGAGTGAGACCCTACCTCGAAAAACCAAAAAAAAAAAGAAAAGAAAGAAAGAAAGTGTGAGAATGAGAGCAAGAGAGACAGAGTGAGAAATGGGTATGCCAGAGCCTGTAAACAAACTCCAAATACATGCACCACTTTGTGCATCTGGCTTTACAAGGGTCCTAGGGAATCAAACCTGGGGAATCAAAAGGCCATCAGGCTTTTCAAGCACATGTCTTTAACTGCTGAGCCATCTCCCCAGCCCCCTTTTTCTTTTTTTTGTACTGAACCCCTTTTATAAATTGATGAAAGTAAATTTTTCCAAGAAAAAAAATGTATATATATATATACATATATATACACACTATATGTATATATTTTATAAGGCTTATGGGGAAATGTATTTAGTGCATACACACACATAATAATTTTATGAGGCTTTTGGTACCTTAAGGTTAATTTATAGATATTTTAAAAAAAAACCTCAAAGGTTTACTGTCAAGACTGAAAAAAACTGAAGTTTTAAAATAAATTGAAATCATGTATAGATACAAATATTCCAGAGGTCTGTTGTGGTGGCCAATATAGAACAATGCTCAGCTTCTTGTTTTAATGGCAGCCTGTGACTTTTCAACAGCTTTCTGTTTGAGGTAGAGAATTAAAAGTTACAAACCTTATGGGGCTGGAGAGATGGCTCAGCAGTTAAGGCACTTGCCTGTAAAGACTAAAGACCCAAGTTTGATTCCCCAGTACCCACGTAAATCCAGAGGCACAAAGTGGAGCATGCATCTGGAGTTTGTTTGCAATGGCTGGAGGCACTGATGCACTCATTCTCTCTGTCTCTCTTCTCTCAGCTTGCAAATAAATAAAAAATTTTTTTAAAAAGTTACAAACCTTAGATTCTAATGCAGGACCATCTGCAGAGGTCGCTCCAGTTGGTCTGAAGAGAAAATCTTGAGCAAAGCGTGAATTCTTCAAGATAGCTGCTGTCTCTTCATCCACGTCAACCACTTCTCCTTCCTAAAGAGCAGCATAAAACATATGCTAAAAGATGCCACTTCAAGCTGATTACAAGGAAAAGAGCCAGAAGTTTTATTAAGGAGTGGCATTTCTGGATTAAAAGACTATACCATACCTTCTGAAATGCTATTCTCTCACTTTCAGACCCTGCAATTAATTCCATGTATAATTTGCAGACAGAATTAACCATAATTATTTTTTCTTATGTGACAGTCCTGAAAAGGACCCTCTGTACCCCAATATCCAGTGGATCTCTCTGAGCTTCACCAACTCCATCATGTAAACAAGAACGTGGGACCAGTGGTTTACGTAAAACCAAGCCTGACACATCACCTAGTAGGATTTTCTTTTTCTTTCCTTCTTTCTTTTGTTTTAATAGATAAAATCTCATGTGGTGTCCCAAGCTGACTTGGAACTCACTTTACAGCCCATGCTGACCTTGAATTTCCAATCCTCCTTCAATCTTCTACTTCAGCCCCCAAATGCTGAGATTACAGGGGTTTCTATGATACCCAGCATAATAATTTCAGTAAGATTTCGCTTTTGCCTTTTTCCCCCCAATATTTTGCTTGTTTATTTATTTGCAAGTAGAGAGAAGGGTGGAGAGAGAGAAAACACGAGTGAGAAAATGAGCATGCCAGGGCTTCATGCCCCTGCAAATGAACTCCAGACGCATGTGCTACCTTATGCATCTGGCTTTATGTGGGTACTGGGGAATTGAACCTGGGGTTTTGCAAGCAAGCACCTTTAACCTCTGAGCTATCTCTCCAACCTGCCTTCTTCTTCTTCCCTTCTCCTTCTTTTTGTTTATGTTTTGTTTTTCGAGGTAGGGTCTCACTCTAGCCCAGGCTGATCTGGAATTCACTCTGTAGTCCCAAACTGGCCTTGAACTCATGGTGATCCTCCTACCTCTGCCTCCCAAGTGTTGAGATTAAAGGTGTGCACTAGCATACCTGGCCTGATTTTATTTATTTATTATTTTATTTATTTAGACAGAGACTCATGTAATCCAGGCGAGCCTCAAACTCACTATGTAAATGATGATGAACTTGAGTTTCCCATTCTCCTGAATCCACCTCTCAAGTACTGGGATTACAGGAATGCTGCATCACCTGTTTCAGGCAGTGCTGGGGATTGAACCCAGGGCCTCATGCATGCTAAGTAAGCACTCTGCAAACTGAACTATATCCCCAACCCCAGATTTTGCTTTGTAAAAATTGTATTAAAACCAGACCTGGAACACAGCCCCTAATTTCAACTACTCAGGAGGTTGAGGCAGGAGCATTGCAAGGTCAAGGCAATTTATCAAGACCCTTTCTATCTCAAAATAAAAGGCTTCATAGCTCAGGGGCAAAATGCTTGCCAAACACATGTGAGAAGAGGCTCCCTGTACTGCTCAAAGCAACAGGTTCCACTGGAGCGGCCCTCCCACTTGATTGTGTTACCACTGGAGCAGAGCATCAGTGAAAAAGCAGCAGAGCTCATGCAAGAAAGCGAAACATCTGGATGGAAAATTCACTGGGCAGAAACAGAGAAGCCCTTCAATTTTTGGACC
>PVHP010055061.1:0-10312 GCA_004024765.1 Zapus hudsonius | reverse complement strand
ATTGAATTGTTCCTTTGATGAATGTATAGTGGATTTATCTCTTCTGATTATTTTTGGTTTAAATCTATTATGTCACATATTAATATTGCCACACCTGCTTGTTTCCTATTTCCATTTGATTTTTAGTATCTTTTTCCGTCCTTTCACTCTAAGGTGCCTGTCTTAAACAGTGAGTTTCTTGTAGACATCAAGTTGATAAATCCATGTTTCTGACCAAGCCTCTTAGCCTGTGTCTTTCAATGGGACTTGAGTCCATTGTTATTCAGAGCTTATAAATTAAGAGATGTGTGTTAATTCTTATCCAGTAGATTCTGTGGAACTGAGTGATTTCTTGATCTTTATTTGCTTTCATGGCCATACTAGTTTCATTTATTGATTTTTTTTTCCTTCCTCTAAAGTATGTTTAGTCTTTTTTCAGTGTGAAGTGTTCCATCCAGTATTCTCTATATAGCTGGATTAGTTATGTATTCATAAAATTGGCTTTTATCATGGAAAATTTTTCTTTTGCTTTCTATTTTTTAAATATATTTTTATTGTCCATAATGAGTTACATTATTTAATGGGCAAAGAGTGAGTTGTTATCCCCGTTCCCCAATGCCCCTCTTTCCCATCCCCAATCAGCTGGAGATCCTCCTTCATGGGCCATCTAGATCAGACCTTGGGGAGGGGACCATGGTTAGCCTAGGAGTCAGCCAGGTTCCGTCTGCCCTAGTGTGTTGTTACTGATGGGGGCCGTATCTCTGGATATTCTCCCGCACCCAGGCTCTTAAAATCTTTCTGCCCCCTCTTCTGCTTAGTTCCCTGAGCTGTGGTGGGTGAGTATTAAGGCTGTTCTATTGTTGAGGACTTAGGGATCTCTGTACTTCTGCTTTAGGTTTTGTCAAAAATCATTGGTGTCTGTCTCACTGGATTATCCTGTGTTTACTGATTGGGTAAAATTAACTTTTACATATAATAAATAACAATGATATAGGTTGGTTATTCATTTGGCTCCTCCATTGCACAAGTGATCCATTCGTGGTTCACTGTATGTTAGATACAGTAGTTTGGTTTCGGCAGATGTTGTCTTTGGAAATTTGAAATACTTTATTCCAAGTCCTTCTCTTCTTTAGAGTTGCCATTGAAAAAAATTGTGTATAAAATTATGGTGGATTTACCTTTGTATATGATGAGCTTTTCTTGTAATCTTTCTTTGTTAATTTCTTCTCTGGTCCTGTATATGGGGTGTTCTGTGTTCCTCTTATACCTGGATAGGTCTCTTTGTCATAAGGTTTGGAAATTATTCTTCTATAATTTTATCAAAGATATTCTCTATGCCCTCAGCCAGTACTTCTTGCTCTTCTATGGTTTGAATGTTTGGTCTTATTACGGTGTCACACATTTCCCTCATATTCTGTCCATAGTTTTTTTAACTTGTTGGTTTCGCCTTCATGAGCTATTTCTTACTTTGTCCTCATGCCCTGATAATCTGTCCTCCAAATGGTCTATACAGTTAGTGAGGCTTTTTTTTCGGGGGGGGGGGAACCTTTTAATTACTTTATTTTTATTTCCATTTTGTTTTTTCTTCACTGAATTTATCTCTTAGATTTTTTTCAATTTTCTTGACATGTTTAGTGCATTTATTTGGTTTTCTGTGCCCTCTTGAATTTTTTCACACATTTGATCATGTCCTCTTTGTGTTCATTCCTCTGTCTATTGAGTTCTTTTTGCTGATTCTCTGCTATTTCGTTCAGCCATCTTTGGATTTTTTTTTTTTGCTGATTCTCTTTAATATGATACAATCATTTTTTCATTGATTTTCTTGAATATGTTTAGTGTAATGGAATTGAGGAATCTTGTGTCTAGATTTTTATCTAAGTAGTTTTCATTGGAGGCTTAAACTATGAGAATGGGCATTCTTAGTGAGGTAACTTGTCTTGGTGTCCTGTACTATTGGGGTTATTTGGAAATAATCGTTTTGCTTTGCTGAGAATGTACCAACACTGGCTCTAGTATGGCATGGGTTGAGTGTCCTGGTCAACCTTGACCTGGGTGGGTGTAGACTTCCAGTCTATCCACAGATCTGGGCTGGCACATTAAGCAGCCTACACTTTACATAGATAGTCTCCATAAGGATTTTTGCTAGGCACCCTGGAGTGTGTGACCAGTGCAACCAGTAAAGAAAGAGCCTCTTCTAGAAGTCCCTCATGAGGGTTCACAATGGAAGGCAAGCTTGGGAGTAAGATCAGCCCTGGGGGGAGGAGACAGTGCTAAATTGACCTGATCCCCAATCCATATGTAAGCAGTCTGTGGTTGTACTCCCAAGAGAGAATGGGCATGGGGGAAAGTCCAACTGGACCCTGAGCAACCTATTCAGTGTCTGGAAAGTCTCCAATAGGTCAGGGGTGGACTGGAGAGTCAGTTTTCTCTTTGAAAATAAATGTTTATAGCTGTGGGTTTTCTTCTAAGAATTGTTTAGCATTATCACACAAGCTTTGATTTATTGTATTTTCATTTGTTCTCATCTCAAAGTATTACATAGTATTCTCTATGACTTATTTTTCACTCATTGATTACTTTGAAGTTTTCTGTTTTATTTCCCAATAGTTCTCTATTTAAAGACTTTTTCCAGTACCAATGTTAAATATTATCTCGGTGTTAGTCATGAAAACTACTTTCATTATTTCAATATTTATATGCTAATGAAAATTAGTCTAATAATTTTCCCTAGAGATTTTATATACTCATGCAGAACTTATTCTAACATTGCTGAGAGGTATGTTATATAGATTTCATTTGTGTATAGTTTGTAGTGTTATGAACATATTCAATTTCCTTGTCGAGCTTATGATAGCCATTATTCCTTCTAAATGTACTTCTAATGCATTCTGCAATGTACTTGGTCTCCAGCAAAAAAAAAAAAAATTTGTCTAAAAGTCTGTTCTGTCTGATATTAGCATAGCTATTCCAACTCTTCTGTGTATATTTCCTAGTAGTTTCTGACTGATACATTTAATATATTTGCATAAAATGTCTCTTACAGAGATTTTGCCATTCTTCCAATCTCTGTCTTTGCATTGGAAAAACTAATCCATTCATAATTCATAGAATCACTGGAAAGTTCTTTTTAAAATATCTTTATTATGAATATACATTGTAACAGCAAATCTTGTGAAGGTGTCCCCATTTCCCTCATCTCTGTCGCCTGCCCACTGGGTTCCTTCCTTGGTGCACATACTGGATCTGGTTAGGGGTTATGAACTGCACCAGAGGAAGCCAGTTGTTCTTTCTTCTTTTTTCCCTTTCATACTTATGTATTGTTGCTGAGGGGGGCAATATCTTTGGATATTCTCCCCCACCATGGCTCTTACATTCTTTCCGCCCCCTTCTCCAATCAGTTCCCTGAGTCATAGTGGGTGAGTTTTGAGTCAGATTTGTTGTTGAAATCTTAAGTATCTCAGGATCTTTGCCCTAGGCTATGATGTGTATCATTGGTGTCTGTCTCCATTGACCTTTAATGGGTTATCAGACTTGCTTTGGTGATTGGTCTCCTGTTTGTCTTGTCACTTTCTCATAGGTTTCATTTGGGCCCTGTGTGAAGGCCAGGTGTACTTTGTCTCCTGTCAGAATGTCAACCATCATCCAATATCATGTTGGTGGAATTGAGTTGTCCCTGGCTCTCTCACTGCCTTCTGAAAAATACAACCAAAATCTCCATTGGAGAGTGAGATCAATATAGGTTAAATGAGACAACATTGCTATTTTGGCTAGCTCCTAATGGGTGTAGCCTCTCTGTGGCTCTCTGGTAATGGGAATTTTCCCTAGGAGCCTGAGATCTTGGTCTCCATAGGATTTTGCCATGGATCCCAGTTCCAGTTAAGGATACCTTGTCACTGAGTAGATCTCTTAGCCAATCGTTAAACCATTGATTACCATCCTCAGTTTAGTGCCACTATTGTACAGATGAGCATTTCTTTACTTGCTCTTCTCTTCCATAGAGCCATGTGTTCAGCATTCTTGTGACAACTGTCTATATTGTATATCAGCGGTCTCTGCTTTCTCCAAATATCATTGACCAGTTTCCCATGGGACCTTCCAGTGCTACACATGCTGCCATCTGGGAGCTGGTTATCATTTTGGATCTAGCAGGATCTCTTGGGATTATTTGGTGACACTCTGTGATTTCTTCAACAATAGAGTCTTACCTTAGGTCTGGGGCAGGTATTCAAGATTTTTGACAGAAGGCCCCACATTTTGGGGATCTCATGGTTCTCTTTGAACAACAGCTCAGTGTGGGAAAGAAACAATAATTGGGACAGGGAGATGTAGGCCTGAGAAATTACACTTGTGGTTAGGTTTCTTCCTATTCTGTTCATGGCCCCTCATACCTGGTGGTGCTTCAGCTTCCTCAGGAGCTTACTGTATAAAAAAGCAAGGGTTTTATGGTGCCAATTCATTATTAGTTTAGTTTACTGTATGAGTCCCCCCCCACCCTGCCATTCCCCCTACCCACTCATTTCCCAGCCACACTTCTTTCCTTACCCTTTTATAATCTCTCCAGTCACTGACAGATTTTCATAATGTTTAGGTTCAACATGATTAGGAGCCACATATGAGGGAAAATATGCGGTGTTTGGCTCTCTGCTCTTGTGTGTGGTCACTAAGAATGATCTGTTCCAAGTCCATCCATTTTTCTTTAAATTTCATTATGTCATTTTTTCTTTCTGCTGCGAAGAATTCCATAGTGTATATTTACAACTTTGATATCCATTCATCCAGTCATGGGCATTTGGGTTGGTTCCAATTCTTTACTATTATGAATTGAGCTGCTATAAACATGGTTGAGCAAATGTCTCTATACTTCAGTAAGGAAACTTGGGGGTAGATGCCAAGTAGTAGAACAGCTGGATCCGCTGGTAGCTCTATATCCATCCTGTTCAGGAGCCTCTACACTGCTTTCCATAGTGGTTGTACAAGTTTACATTCCAACCTAGTAGTGAATGAAGGTCCTTTTTTCCCCACATCCTCACCAGCAACTATTGTTGGTAGATATTTTTGTGATTGCCATTCTGACTAAGATGGGATCTCATTGTTGCATTTCTCTAATGATTAATGACATTGAACATTTTCTCAAATGGGAGTTGGCCATTTGTATTTCTTCCTCTGTGAATTCCCTGTTGAGTTCAGATCCCCAGTTATGTGAGAAGGCTGTTTGATAATGTTTTACTTAATTTTTTGAGTTTTTATATGTTCTAGATATTAGACTTCTATGCATATTGTGGCTGGTAAAGACTAACACCCAGTTTTATGGTGGTTACCAAAACCAAGCAAAGATAAATCCAGAAAGGAAAACTATAGACCTAAATCCCTGAGGAAATTAGATTAAAATAATCTGAATAATATCATTGCAAACCAAATTCAACAATATATTAAAAGTATTATCCACCTCAACAAGGTAAGTTTCATCCCGAGGATACAGGGTTGGTTAAACATATGGATATCAATCAACATAAAACACCACATTGAAAAAAAAAACACCACATTGATAAACTTAACCAAAAAAAAAAAGAAAAAACATGTGGTCATCTCAATCGACACAGATAAAGCCTTTGAAAAATCTAACACCACTTCATGATCAAAACACTTGAAAGACCTGAATACAGGGCCTATAACTCAACATAATTAAGGCCATATACAAAACTCCAAAGCCCAAATAATACTCAATGGGGAAAGAATCAAGGAGTTCCCATTAAATTTGGGAACAAGACATTGGTGCCCACTCTCACCACTAATCATCAAACATAGTCCTTGATATTCTAGCCAATGCAATAAGAGAGTAGAAAGACATATAAGGGATAAAAATTGGAAAGGAAGAAGTGAAACTATCCCTTTTCACAGATGACATGATCCTATAGATAACAGACTGTTGTGGTCAGCTTTCTAGTTGCTGCGCAGAAAGAACCCAAACAAAAGTGTCTTGTCGAGGAATGGGTTTATTAGGCTTATGGACTTGAGGGAGACTCCATCCTGGCAGAGAAATTGATGGTATGAGCAGAGGGGTGGACATCACCTCCACCACAGCACTGGAAACAGTGGCAAGAAGGTGTGCCAAATACTGGCAAGGGTAAGCTGGTTTGGGCTAGGTCCCACTTCCAGTTAAGGATTCTTAATCACTGAGTAGATTTCTTGGCCAATTTGAAAGCTGTTGATTACTCCCCTACACCCCCACCGACCCCGTTTTGGTGCCTCTATTGCACAAGTGATCTCTTCTTGGCTCACTGTTCTCTTCCAGAGGGGAGTGTGTTCAGCCTTCTTACGGTAACAGTCTGCGTTTTATATGTCAGTGGTTTCCACTTTCTCCAAATAGCATTGACCAATTTCCCCTGGGAACTTATGCAGTGCCTTCCAGCACTGCACTTGCTACCCTCTGGGGCCTGGTTACCATTCTGGATTCCTTGGGGTCTCTTAGTGTTGTTTGATGACTTTCTGTGGTTTCTTCAGCAATAGGATCTTACCTTTGGCCTGGGGTGGGTATTCAAGAGCTTCAACAGAATCCTGTTATACATGTTTAAGCTCTGTGAGTTAGTGTATTTTTTGTAGTTCCTCTTGCTGTTGATTTCCAGCTTATTCTATTTAAGTCAGCTTCAATGCAAGAAGTTATTTCATTTTTCTTGTTTACTAAGATACTTTTTTTTTAATATTTTATTTATTCATTTTCAAGCAGAGAGAGAGAGAGAGAGAGAGAGAGAGAGAGAGAGAGAGAGAGAACCAGGGCCACCACCTTGTGGGTCTGGTTTATGTGGTTCCTGGGGAATTGAACCCAGGGCCTTAGGCACTGGAGGCAAGTGCCTTAACCGCTGAGCCATCTCTCCAGCCCTAAGATACTTTTTTCTCAATTTTTTATCTATTTTAAAGAAGTTCCATTGGCTTCTTAGAAGTACTTCTCTAGTGGAATGTTTTTGATGTCTGTTAGGTCCATTTGATCTATGATATCATTTAACTTACATGCATTTTATTTATTTTTATTCAGATGGTCTGTCCATTGGTGAGAGTGGGATATTAAAGTAAGCTACAATTTATTTGCGAGTTAATGTCTCACTTTATACCTAGTAGAATTTGTTTTATGAAGTTGGATGCCCCTATGTCTGGTATGAATATGTTTATAATTATGATGTCCTCTTGATGAATTGTTCCTTTGATCAGTGTAAGGTGACCTACTTTATCTTGGAATATTTTTTTCTATAATTTCATCCATAAGTAGTATCTATCTTTAGTGGTGAGATATGTTTTTATAGAGAACAAAAGGATGGATCCAATTTTCATATATAATCTGCTAGTCTGTATCTTCTTTGTGTGTGTGTGTGTGTGTGTGTGTGTGTGTGTAGTATTGTGACATGATATATATGCTCTGTCATGAATCTATGTGTGTGTAGATGTGGCAGTCCATGTTCATATGTACAATACCCAGAGCTGAATATTGGGCACCCACCACCACCACCACTGTATTTTCTCCTGGTTTTTTTTTTTCTTGAAAGGGGAAATTTGTTTCTCATTCTGGTGCTTTCTATTTATCTAGTAAACTGCAATGATTCTCCATTCTCTGCTCCCTACAGAACTGGGATTATATACCAGTATGGCCATACTTAGCTATTTACATGAATGCTGGGGATTCAAACTCAAGCAGTTTCAGGCCCCTTCTGGCCCTCAAGCATGGGTGGGGAAAGCTCATAACCACTGAGTCATCTCTCCAGCCTCCAGTCCGTTGTTTGATTAGGAAATGAGGGAGATTGATGCTCAGAGTTAGTTTTGAAACGTAATTGTTGGTTTTTCCTTGGTTCTAATTTGCTTAAAATACATCAGGTTTTGTTTTGTTTATTGTTTTGTTTTGTTTTTTTCCTGTAGCTTTCTGAATGTGTTTATCTTTCTCTTCAGTTCACAGTATTACTTTTTGGGCTTTGGAGATTGCTCAGTGATTAAACATTCTTGCTTGCAAAATATTCCTTCTAGTATCCTTTGTAAAATGGGTTTGTTGACAATGAATTCTTTGAGCTTGCTTTATCATAGAAATTTTTTCTTACTCCTTTAATTATAACTAGTAATTTGCCAGGTTTTGTAGTCTGAGTTGGTATCTGCAGTCTTTCAGGACTTGAAATGTATCACCCTTCCGGCCTCTAAAGTTTCCATTAAGTGGGCAGCTGTTATTCTAATTATTGGCTTCCCTTTATATGATTTGGTCTATCACCTTTGCAACTTTCAACACGCTTTCCTTGTTTCATGTACTTAGTATTTTAAATAGTATATGACAGAATTTATTTTCTAGTCTTGTCCAGTTGTTATTTTTATGCCTCTTGGACATGGATGGTCATCACTTTCCCAAGCTTCAGGCACTTCTTCTATGCTTTCATTGAAAATATTTTCTATGTTTCTTCTATGCACATCATTTGTAAAATTGGTCTTTTCATGCCATCCCAAAGATGACACATATTTTATTAGTGTGTCTTTTAAAATGTATCTATTTTTACTATTTTTTGAGTGAATGATTCAATTCCTCTTCTTTTTCTTCAAGTCCTGATATTCTACTCTCTACATGACTATTCTATTGCTGAGGCTTTCCGCTGTGCATTTTACTTGGCATATGATGGAATTATTTCAAGCTTCATTTTTTTGAAAAAAAAGTTTTTAGTTTTTTGTGAGCAGCAAGAGGGAAAGAGAGGAAGAGATTGAGGAGGAACGAGTGAATATGGACACAACTGGACCTCTTGCCACTGCAAACAAACTCTAGATGTTTGTACCATTTTGTGCATCTGGCTTTTCATGGCTACTGGGGAATCAAAGCTGGGATGCTGGCAGACTTTGTAAACAAGTGCTTTTAAATGCTGAGCCATCTACCCAGGCACTCCAGCTTCATTTCTGTTTAGGTTTTCTTTGGTGAATTCTATTTTCACATCCTGAATTGACTGTGTTATTTCATTCATGTGTTTGTGTTCTCTTGAAATTCATTCAGGAGTTTATTTCCATCCTCTTTAAATTCATTCAGGAGTTTATTTATTTCCCTCCTCTTTAAATTCATTCAGGAGTTTAGTCATGCCCCCTTTGAATTTTTTAAATATATTTATAGTTTTTCTTTGAAATTTGTTGTCTGTGGTTTCACCTAAGTTAGTCTCATTGGGAACCATTACAATTGGATTCGTAAATTTTACAGAAATGTTGCCTTGGTTTCTTTTCATGCTGCTTTTGTTTATACAATGGGATTTGCATGAAGTCAGTTTATTATTTGAGTTTCTGAGTCATTTTTATCTATGTTTGCTGTTACCTTAGCTAAGCTATTTTTGGATCAGCTAGGTGATGCTTGAAGCTAACCTGAAGAGACACAAGATACTGACTTATAGAATAACTACAGTGATGCCAGCTCAGCTAATGGGTGCCTAGCCTATGGCCTCATGAGCTGGGTTATCTACATGAGTTGAAGGAGAAATAGGTAGGGTATAGGCTCTAGCAAAGGTTTGGGACATATCAGGTTTATAACTATGCACTATGCAGGGTCTTGCATATGGTGACAAGAACTAGCCTGATGGAGTTCAACAGTATGTGGCCTCTGTCCCAAACCACAGATGAGAACTCTGATAGTCCTATAGGTAGTATCTAGGGTTGAGGTGCTAGCAATTAGCAGCAATGTGGATTCAGATCTCAGGATCCCACAGGACTTTGCAAGGTCCTGTGGAGGGTAACATAGGTGTAGACTTAGACATGGGAAACTCTGTGGGGGGAGTAAGTGGTGGTGAGCTGCTTACAATCATTGGGGTATTCCTCTGACTTGGGAAACAGGTAAAGAGGTCAATTTCAAGTATAAAATTCAACAAAATTCACATGTCATACAGAATTAAACATGTACATTATAGTACTTTTTTAATTGAAAAATAAAATCATGTATATTTAGTGTGTACAGTATGATTCTTGAGATACGCATATATATTTTGGAATTATTATATCTGGCCAATAAAGAAAGTTCCTAATACCTTTATATCTTTTTTTAATATGTAGAAACTTTATATGTACAATACATGTGTTGGTATCACCAAATGTGTACATCTTTTCATGATGATACGGGTTATTTCTAATTAATAGTAAGCAACACGGGGAGAGAGAGAGTTTTGGAATCCTCCCTTCCCCCTCCTCCTACTCCGAGTTCTTGTCCTCTAATGCCAAAGAATTGTACACAGGGACAGAATTAAATTTTAATTACACATTTATTCTAATTTAGTAGATCAGGAAAAGGGGAGTTGGATGGGGAAATTGGATGTGGGAAGTCATAGAGTTTTCCTGCCACCAGTGT
>PVHP010055060.1:0-10245 GCA_004024765.1 Zapus hudsonius | reverse complement strand
ATGAGCCATCACAAGGTCATATCTTATTTTTGGAAGACAGTTGGATAAATCAGACCCTAGGGAGAGAAAGTATGTACTTCACACTAATGGAGGAAAGAGAGGAGTCAGATCTGGCCTGCAGGCCACCACAGGAAGGGCAGGAGTTGATATGAGTGAACTATAAACACGAGAAACAATGGTACCTGCGCTGGGAATGACAAGACCAGCATATTGAGTGGTGGGGTTGGAGCCTCACCAAAGGCCAGTGTGGCACAGGGGTTGCTTGTAGTTGCAACCCTCAATGCTAGCTTGGAACCCTAACTCCTCTATTTATGGGCCTTGTGAGCTGAAGCAATTTACTTACCTCTCTGAGCCTTGGCTTCTCCGAAGATCCTAATATCTTCCTCTGTAAAGCCTTAAGCAAACTGCTCTGTAATTGTCAACTCATTATTAGGCCAGGAAGGGAACCAAAACAAACTATTAAATCGAACTATTTGTTCTTGTTATCTACCCCTGTTAGCGAAAACTCAGAAACAGTTTGCCTACTAATTAAGAAAGAAGAGTCAAAGCAATTTACCTACTTCATAACATATGCTACAGCTTAAGCACTTCAACAGTGAAGGCTAAGAAGCAATATGGGAAGGTACTGGGTGGTTTGAGGGACAGAAGAGACAGGAAGCGTGGCTACTGAACAGTGTAGTTGGAGAAGCAAACAGTCAGCAGTGGGAGGTGCCACAGGACCAACAGCTAAAATAAGTGGACTAGACCAGAAGAGATGCATGACAAGGTGGCCTGGGTAGACCAGGAAAGAGTTATAGGGCAGATAGGAACTGAGCTGGGCATAAAAGAAGGGGTGAAATTTGTGTCAAGTATGGAAGAATGACCATTTCATGCAGAGAGCGTAGAGCGTGAAGGAAACTGCACATGTGGAGGAAGAATGCTCAGAGAAAAGTTTGGGATCCAGCTAGCTCGAGCTCGGGTTTTTTGCCAGGACAAAATTACGTGGGGGTTGGGTGGGGGCTGAGTTGTTTGAACTATATGCCATAACTTTTTTTTTGTTTTGGTTTGTTGGGGGGATGGGAAGGGAGTCTGGCTGTGTTGCCCAAGGTGCCCTGGAACTCCTGTGCTCTTACTGACATCTACGGGAGCCTCCCAGGAATCTGCCAGGAGCAGATGTGCACTGCTGTGTCGGGCTACCTCTAAGCTTTTGAAGAGTGTTTAAAGAAAAAAATGACCAAAAAAAAAGCCCGGCGTGGTGGCGCACGCCTTTAATCCCAGCACTCGGGAGGCAGAGGTGAGAGGATCGCTGTGAGTTCAAGGCCACCCTGAGACTACATAGTGAATTCCAGGTCAGCCTGGGCTAGAGCGAGACCCTACCTCGAAAAAACAAACAAAAAAAAATGGTATACTGTTGAAAAGCAATGGCCTCTCCTGAGGAGATGAGGGACAAATGTGAGAACTGGAAGCAAGGACCTGATAGAAGAAATACTTGGAATGTTGCACTAGTTCTTTCTTTTGTTTTTGAAATCCCTTGACTTTCTCATCCTGCACTGCCCACTCTTCTTCCCAGTTTTTTCCAAGTTATTTTCTTCCTGTACTTCTATGGACTTATACCTTCTCATAGCTGGGACAAAACACCTCACCAAAAAGCAGCTTATGGAGGGAAAGGGTTTCTTTCTGGCTTACAGTTTACAGGGGAAGTCTCATCGTGGCAGGGACAGCATGGCGAGGGCAGGCAGCTGCATCACATCTTCCTAGTAGCAGGGAGGAATTAAAGGTGAGCTCAGTGGGCCATGCAAGGCTTGGCCTACGACATCCCAAGACCTGCCCTTCAGTGGCACACTTCCTCCAGCAAGGCTCCCCAGCCGGGGATTAAGAGGCTTAATCACAAACATTTTACAGCCAAACCTCCGCAAACTTCCTATTTCTGCTAACTCTACGCGCTCACCATTCCTCTGTGCCCTGTGCAGGTGCTGGACTGACCACAGGCCTTGCCTTAGGATCAGCAGGGTGGACGGGCCTTTGCTGAGGAACATGACTAGGACGCCTAAGAAAACGACCTTTCTGCCCCATGACTGCCCGCAGGCACTGCCCCCTCGGCTGAGATGGGGCATGGATTTCGTCTCAAAGCCTGGAGGCCGGGAGACGCGCGCATCCATCTCCGGGGCGCCTCCCGCCCTGCGCTCTCAGCGCGTCAAGGCGCAGTACTTGAGGTGCGCGGCCGCCGACCTGTCCTTCTCCCAGGAGGTGAGCTGGCAGCGGGGGCTGCCCAGCATGCCCTTCACGCGGTACAGCTTTGACCACCTGTACCGGGCGGACGGCCTGGTGGCGCCGGCTCCCCGGGGCAGGAAGGCCCAGAAGCCCAGACGCGGCCGCCCCGCGCCCCTCGCCGCCGAGCCCGCCGGCGCGGACCCGGGGTCCCCGAAGCCCAGGCCGCGCAGGGAGGAGCGCAGACCGGCTCGCGCCCGCGTCCAGCGTCCCTGCCGGGAGCGAGACATCCTGGAAGTACCGTCCCCCGAGGAGAGCCTGGAGAAGAGGGAAGCCTGGCTTCCCCCGGCCGAGAAGGAGGCCAAGGCCTGGGAGGCCATCGTGCTGGCCAAGCTGGACTGGCGCACGGCCCGGTGGATCGAGAGCAAGCGGCCCGGGCGGCAGTCGCCCAACAAGTGGCAGAGCTTCCTGCACCAGCAATACGACTGGAGCCACATCCGGGACGAGCTCACCTCCGCCAGCGACCTGGAGCTCCTCAAACAGCTGGAGGAGGAAGAGATGGCGGAGTTTGAGGGCCCAAAGGTCACCCTGCCCTCGCAGGAAATCAAGAAGCTCTTGCTTCCGGTGTACTACAGGTACTGCTGCAGGTGGGGAGGTCCTGCTCCCCCTCAAGACTCCCAAGCAGGCTCACGCTCCTTATTTGATCGCATTTTATTATGTTGTTGTTGTTGTTCTTTTTTCTTTCTTTCTTTCTTTTTTTTTTTTTTTTTTTTTTTTTTTTTTTTTTTTTTTTTTTTTTTTTTTTTTGGTTTTTCCAGGTAGGGGTTCAACTCTAGTCCAGGCTGACCTGGAATTCACTATGTAGTCTCAGGCTGGCCTCGAACTCATGGTAATCCTCCTACCTCTGCCTCCTGAGTAATGGGATTAAAGGTGTGCGCCACCACGCCTGGCGAGTTGGACTTTTCAAACATTCAAAAAATATTTCATTTATTTATTTGCAGGCAGAGAGAGATAAAGAGAAGAGAGGCCCAGAGAATGGACACGCCTGGGCTTCCAACTGCTGCAGACGAACTCCAGATGCATGACATGCCACTTTGTGCACCTGGCTTTATGTGGGTACTGGGGAATCAAACTGAGTTAGGCTTTGTAGTAGGCAAATGCCTTAACCTCTGAACCAGAGTTGGACTTTTTTCTTATTTTCTTTTGTTTTTTTGACCTGGAATTCACTGTGTATTCTCAGGTTGGCCTCAAACTCGTAGTGATCCTCTTACCTCTGCCTCCAGAGTGCTGGGATTAAAGGTGTGCACTACCACACCCAGCTAGGGTTGGACATTTTAAAATTATTCATTTGTTTGTGTGTGTGTGTCTATGGACACATGTGTGCCATGCATGCAACAATTTACATCTGGCTGAGGTACTGAGGAATTGAGTTTAGGCCAATAAGCTTTTCAAACAAGGGCTTTTGGCCACTGAGTCCTCGGCCCAGCCCCTGGACAGTTCCTTTTGTGCTAAGGGGCTGCCCTGGGCAGTGTAGGGTGTTAGCGGCCCTGGTCTTTACCCACTAGTTACCAGGAGCACTCTGTTATAACAACCAAAGATTGCTCAGACACGGCCAAACGGGTCTGAGGGGCAAAACCACCTACACTTCAGAGTCACTGCCTTGAAGGGTTTGGTTCTTAAAGCCTTCCCCAGAAGACTGAGTCTGTTAATCCACTTACTACCCCACACTCCGAGAAACGCATCCATGGTGACAGTGAGGAAAGCAGACAGCTCATGGCACAATGGCTGGTTCTGTCTCACTGGGCATAAGAAGCCTGTGTGTCTCAAAACCCAACCAGACACAGGGCAGAGAATCAAGCAACCAAAGAGCAGAAGACGACTCGTTTCTCAGATTGCTTCCTTCTCATATACAGCTGGAGTGAAGACTTATACTATCCATGGTTTCCAAAAGGGCTAAAATTAAGTGGAAACCTACTCATTCATTTATTGGAAATATAAATTGCATTTTTGCTACTTCAAGTAGTCTGAAAAGTGCTTTTATATTGAATATAAAAGGATAGGCATGTACCTTTAAAGAACTTATTACCTGTCTATCCACCCATAGATACACATTAAATACACATATACTAGATACAGTGAGGTCACATAGAAGGTCCTGCAACCTTGGAGGGAACCAATATGAAGTATGTTTTGGGGGACTGGAGATTTGGCTCAGAGGTTAAGATGCTTGTCTGCAAAGCCTGACGACCTAGGTTTGATTCCCCAGTACCCATGTAGGCCAGATGCACAAGGTGGCACATGCCAACTTGAATTCCTTTGCAGTGGCTAGAGACCGTGGCTTGCCTATGCTCTCTCTCTCTGCATCTGTATCTCTCTGCTTGCAAATGAATGAATGAAATGGTTGGACTGGAGAGATAGCTCAGCAGTTAAAGGTACTTGCTTGCAATGCAAAGCCTGATGTTCTCTAGTACCCACATAAAGCTAGGTGCACATGCTTCTGGAGTCCGTTTGCAGAGGCAAGAGGCCCATTCTCTCCTTCCTTTATCTCTCTCTCATTTGAGGCAAGGGTGGGCTCCATAGTGAGTTGCAGGCCAGTGTAAATTATGAGCAAGGCTCTGTCTCAATCTCTTCAGTATATACACAGGAAAGAGAAGGGAAGAGAGGGGTGAAGGGAAGAAGGGGAAGTAGAAGGGAGAGAAGGGGAAGATGAAGGGAAGAAGAACGGAAGGGAAAAAAGAAAGGAAAAGAAAAAAAGGAAGATGAAAGGGATAAAAAAAAAGTAGCAAGGAACAGGGGCGTGGTGGCACAAACCTTTAATCCCAGTATCAGGAGGCAGAGGTAGGAGGATCACTATGAGTTCAAAGCCAGCCTGGGACAACAGAGTGAGCTCCAGGTCAGCCTAGACTAGAGTGAGACCCTACCTTGAAAAAAAAATAATAGTAGGAAGAAAAAGGGGTCAATGGACAGAGGAAGAGAAGGAAAGGGAAAAAAAGGTTATGCAGGAAGCACGGCTGTCCTTCCATGCCACCCAGTGGTTACAGAAGGTATGGCTCCATGCATGGAGGAGGCAGGGGAGCTTAATACAGGCTATTCCAAGGGCTCTGTATCCAACCAGCACCATGGGAGTAAGACCAATATCGTTAGACACCAGGATTCAGATGCTTGCAGGGGAACTGAGCTTGAGTGAGTCATACTGAGATGTGGACCTAACTGAAAGGTGGGCAAGCTGTTACTCTTTCCCCTTTTCCCTCTTTCTCTCTCCGTGGTCAAGATTACCTGGTTACTCCCCAGAAGTACACCTAGTTGAAAACGTACCTGGCAAAAACATGACAGCTGAGGACATCAATGAAGAGAGAAGCACAGTCCAGGTCCCAAAGCAGAGCCACTTCCGACAAGTGAACCCCAGAGCTGGCGAGTTTGCATACTCCACAGACAACACCTTTGAGCAGGAGATTTACTTTGGTAAAGGCGCTGGGCTCTGTGTGGGGCACAGGGATGAACATGGGCCAGGGAGGTGAGAGCAGCTGGGGGACATGAGCTGAAGTGGGTGGAGGCGAGAGACCTCAGATGGCCTGAAAATTCATGGTTCTAGCACAAGAATCTGGTGGGGAGCAAGTAGTTTGCTTTTCCTCTTCTTTGTTCCTTCATGTTACTAAGGATTGCACTGTCAGCAAGGATATTCACCCCTTTCCCTTTCTTCACTTTGAGGTATTCCCTCCTCATTGACCTGCTATGTTATGGGGGGAGGGCACAGACTGAGTCACAGATTTGGGTTAAATCCTGGCTCCACCCTTTCTTTGTAACCTTCTGCAAATGATGTAATTCCCTTGAGCTTCAGTGCGATACTTCACTTGTAAAGTAATGTTAACAAAACAGGGGCTGGAGAGATGGCTTAGCAGTTAAGGCACTTGCCTGCAAAGCAGAAGGACCCCAGTTCAATTTCCAGTGCATGTGTTCTCTCTCTCTCTCTCTCTCTCTCTCTCTCTCTCTCTCTCTCTCTCTCTCTCTCTCTCTCTCTCTCTCTAACAAAAACCATCTATAGTGCTTCCAGAAATGCCCACATCCCCTTCTATCTTACTATACTCCCAATAGCTGGCCTTCCACAACACATGACCAAGGGGCATGTTCTGAGCTGTTCTTTCTTTCCTATCCCCATCTTGTTTCTTAATTGTTGTCTGTTGGGTCTTTTAAAAGTTTAACAAAACTAGTCTAAGGAATCACGACTTTATTGCCCAGCTTTTCACAGATGACAAATGTCTACATATTAGACAGGTTCTGCCTTCCCAATAGAAGCACCATCCCAGGCCTCTACAAGACTTCTCCTAGAAACTATCAGCTGTGATATTTCTAAGCAACAGTCACCTTGAAAGGATGCCTTACAGCATGGGAATCTTGGGTTCCTTAAGGGGCTTAAATTGGGGTAAAAGAAAATTGGGCCCAGTAAGCAAAACCCACGAGAGGAAAGAAGGAGGAGCCAGGTACTCCGTGTGTCTTTCTTTACAGATAAAGTCAAGATCATCCACCAGATTGGTGGAAAGAAGGACCAGATTTTCCTGGAAAACTTCAATCGGTACGAAAAGCACCTATGCAAGGTGTTCCCTGAAACTCCAGAAAAGTGGAGTTCTCAGCCTGTTCCTGAAGCACGTAAGCAGAAAGCTGATAATGGGGGTGATGATGGAAATGAGGCAATATCTTTAAGGTCATGAGCTGGGCACCACCAGCACTGAGGGCACTGCCTACCTAACAATTAAAATTCATCTCAAAAAATTAAAAAAAAATTTAATCCCATAACTAAAAAATACTAATTTCAACTAGGAAGAGTCTTGGTGAAACATACATTCAGTTGGAATCAGATATAACATGTATAACCAAGTGGTTTAGGGTCAATAATTACCAATAAGACAGGTATCATCTTAGTGCATTTACTGAAAGTACATCAAACTCCCCACCATTGTGCCCTGTTCCTTGGGTTGATTTGCCCTCCCACTTCCATACTGATTCCCATGGTTGTGGGCCTTAGGGTCTTCCTTTGTTGTCAGTTTCTGTTTAAGTATATCATTCTTCATTTCATAACACAAAAGGTAAGAGGGAAGCCAGATGACCATTCTCATGACTTTGCAGTATCAGATGGGCCCTGTGGCTGTAGCTTAGCCGTACAGCACTGGCCCAGCATACGAAAGGCCCTGGGTTCCATCCCCAACACCACAAAACGACAACAACAAAAACTTTGTTTTGTCTTGATGTTAGGAATAGAAATGGGATGGTAGCTGGGACGATTATGTGGCAGGCCTCAGAAAGTCAGGTGATACTTCACGCTTCATGTTGCACAGCTTGTAGGCCTAAGAAAGGAGCCCTGCGCTGGACTGCTTTACCCACCCCGGTCAAGAGCCTGATGCTGCAGGTGAGCGAGGAGGACTTATCCATCAAGGCCAGGAGACTGAAGAAGCAGGCCAAAGTCCTGAAGGAGACTGAGACTTTGGAACTGGTGATCCTGCGGAGGATGCTGCAGGAGTGGAAGTCTGCCTGGGCACTCTGTGAGTGAAGGAGGACCTGAGATAACTGTGTATCTGTGAGTGAGGGGGTCTTACCTTGCACTAAGAATTCCCAGTCTTTGAAAATCCATCTTGTTCTTGTGAAACCGTAAAAGGATGGTTGCCTTACTAAGCTGGACTAAGAGAAGAGCCTTGCCGGGCGTGGTGGCGCATGCCTTTAATCCCAGCACTTGGGAGGCAGAGGTAGGAGAATCGCCATGAGTTCAAGGCCACCCTGAGACTACATAGTGAATTCCAGGTCAGCCTGGACTAGAGCGAGACGCTACCTCGAAAAACCAAAAAAAAAAAAAAAAAAAAAAAAGAGCCTTTCACACAGTAGTTGTCAGTGAACACTATTTACATCCATCTAGATTCTTTTTTGCATGGGAAGGTATTACATTATTACATTCCAGTAATGTATGGAAGCTCACTACTCTGAGAAATTTTCATGTAGGGATCTTGTCTCAGTGATGTCTGAAACAAGACTCAATAAATGATATACAAGGGGAAAGACAAAAGATGTTGCCCAGGCATTGGACATGTAGGCAAGCAAAAGAAACAGCTGACAGTAGAGTTAACAAACTCAACTGTAGGGATGGAGGTTATTATGTGTCTACTTTTCCTTCAAAGATATTTGTGTAGAAGGCTAAGCACCCAGGACAGAGTAATTGCTTAGCAAGGACAGTTAGAAGCTTCAGTGTTTGAGAAATGAAGGGATGCCAGCTTTCCAAACGCAAGAGACCCATTTAGTGAGTGCAGGAGAGGTGATCTGGTAGGTAAACTGGATTGGGCAATAGAAAAGGTTGAAAAGAGACTGAATAAAAAGTACTTTAGCCCACACATCTTTAATCCTAACACTAGTACTCTGAAGGCAGAGGTAGAAGGATCACATGAGCCCGAGGCCATCCTGAGACTACATAGTAAATTCCATGTCAACCTGGGCAACAGTGAGACCCAAAAAACAAAAACAAACAAAAAAAAAGTACTTTAGGGCTGGAGAGATAGCTCAGTAGTTAAGGTGCTTGCCTGCAATGCCTAATGACCTGGGTTCAATTCTCCAGTACCCACATAAAGCTAGATACACAAAGTGGCACATGCATTAGTTTGCAGTGGCTAGAGGCCCTGGTACACCTCTCTCTCTCTCTCTCTCTCTCTCTCTCTCTCTCTCTCTCTCTCTCTCTCTCTCTCTCATTGAAAGTGAATATTTTAAATAAGTAAAACATTTAAAAATTACTTTAAGGAGTGGATAGTTGATAACAGAAAGAAAAGTTTCATCCTTGCAGAGCACTTGTGTAGCATGTATGAAATCCTGGGTTCCACCTCCATGGTCAGAAAAAAAATAACCTTCATTAAACCCTTGTTATATGCTAAACACTCTATTTAACACATTTAGCTTTCAAAATAACTCAATATGGTAAGTTCTAGTATTATTCCTATATGATAAACACGAGGTCTCAGGCTCAGAGGGGTTAAGTAACTTATCCAAGGTCATTAATAATGATTGACAACCAAGTACACTGAACCACTGTGGATTTGGCTTTGTTTTGTGTTGCCCAGTCTGGTCTTCAACTTAAGGGCTTAGGATCCTGCTGTGTTAGCCTCCCAGGGAACTGGCACTATATGCATGTGCCATCTTAGCCACCCAACCACTGCATTTCATTGCCCCATTTATTTTCCATGTTTCTACAGTGAAAAGTTATTTAAGCAAATTAAAATGGAATATAGGATGAGATTGGGGAAAACTACTTGAGAAATACATGAATTGCCACGGAAATAACTTCCCTAGGATGGGGAGATGGATGGTTCAGCAGTTAAAGGCACTTGTTTGGAAAGCCTGATGGCCTGGGTGCAAGTTCCCCAGTTCTCACATAAAGCCAGATGCACAAAGTGGCACATACATCTGGAGTTCATTTGCAGTGACTAGGCCCTGGCTTGGCCATTTTCTCTCTTTCTCTTTCTTTCTCTGTGTGTGGGTGTCTGTCTGTCTTCCTCTTTCCTTGAAAATAAATAATTAAAAAAAAAAACCTCCCCAAGAAGCCCATCTTTGAATCATTTATTCTTTAGAGCCAAGGTTTTACTTGAATTGCCTTAGGGAAAGGGATTTCTTGTCACCTAACTATAGCACAATATCTACCCTAACCAGCTGCTTTCTCTTCTCATTTTCCTTCCTGTGACATAGTCATCGAATGGCACCATGAGACAGTGGAGAATCTCATGCAGAGATTGGTAAACATGTATGATGACATTCGCATCCAAGCCATCATCACATGTGCCACAGCTGCTTTAGAACAGCCCCGAATTGCCACCAGCCAGGAGGACTCAGGTAAGAGCTGAGCTGCTGGGCTGGAGAGATGGTTCAGTGGTTAAGGCACTTGCCTCCAGTGCCTAAGGACCCGGGTTCAATTCCCCAGTACCCACATGAGCCAGACCCACAAAGTGGTGGCTCTGGTACTCTCTCTCTCTCTCTCTCTCTCTCTCTCTCTCTCTCTCTCTCTCTTTCTTTCTCTCTCTCTCTCTCTCTTTCTCT